>CM055896.1:32666203-32908703 GCA_029582155.1 Panopea generosa
AGGTGTCAGCTCGTCTTATACGATCATCTGACGGTGTCACCTCGTCTTATACGAACATCTGTAGGTGTCACCTCGTCTCATACGATCATTTGTAGGTGTCACTCGTCTTAACGAACATCTGTAGGTGTCACCTCGTCTGATACGAACTCTGTAGATGTCATCTGTAGGTGTCACCTCGTCTTATACGAACATATGTAGGTGTCCCACGTCTTATACAAACATATGTATGTGTCACTTCGTCTTATACGAACATCTGTTACAGTAGGTGTCACCTCGTCTTATACAAACATCAGTAGGTGTCGTCTCGTCTAATACGAACATATGTATGTGTCAACTCGTATCGTAAGAACATCTGTAATCGTATCGTACGAACATCTGTAGGTGTCACCTCGTCTTGTATGAACATCTGTAGGTGTAACATCGTCTTATACGAACATCTGTAGGTGTCACCTCGTCTTGTACGAACATCTGTAGGTGTCACCTTGTCTGAACGAACATCTGTAGATGTCACCTATTCTCATACAAACAAAAGTAGGCATCACCTCGTCTTGTATGAACATCTGTAAGTGTCACCTTGTTTCGAACGATTATCTGTAGGTGTCACATCGTCTTGTACGAACATCTGTAGGTGTCACCTTGTCTCGGACGAACATCTGTAGATGTCACCTCGTCTTGTATGAATTTTTGTAGGCGTGACATCGTCTTATACGAACATCTGTAGGTGTCACCTCGTCTGATACGAACATCTGTAGATGTCACATCTCGTACGAACATCTGTAGGTGTCACCTTGTCTCGAACGATCATCTGTAGATGTCAACTCCTCTCATACAAACACATGTTGGTGTGACATCTCGTACGAACATCTGTAGGTGTCACCTCGTCTTATCCGAACATCTGTAGGTGTCAACTCGTCTCATACAAACACATGTTGGTGTGACATCTCGTACGAACATCTGTAGGTGTCACCTCGTCTTATCCGAACATCTGTAGGTGTCACCTCATCTGATACGAACATATGTAGATGTCACATCTCGTACGAACATCTGTAGGTGTCACCTTATCTCGAACAATCATCTGTTGGTGTCAGCTCGTCTTACATGAACATCTGTAAGTGTCACCTCGTCTCATACAAACACATGTAGGTGTCAGATCTCGTACAAACATCTGTAGGTGTCACCTCGTCTTACACGAACATCTGTAGGTGTCACATCTCGTACGAACATGTGTATGTGTCACCTTGTCTCGAACGATCATCTGTAGGTGTCACGTCGTCTTATACGAACATCTGTAGGTGTCAACACGTCTGATACGAACATCTGTAGGTGTCATCTTGTCTCGTACGAACATCTGTAGGTGTCACCTCGTCTTGTACGAGCATCTGTAGGTGTCACCTCGTCTTATACGAACATCTGTAGGAATCAACTCGTCTGATACGAACATCTGTATGTGTCATCTTGTCTCGTACGAACATCTGTAGGTGTCACCTCGTCTTATACGAACATCTGTAGGTGTCACGTCGTCTTATACGAACATCTGTAGGGTCACGTCGTCTTAAACGAACATCTGTAGGTGTCAACTCGTCTGATACGAACGTCTGTAGGTGTCATCTTGTCTCGTACGAACATCTGTAGGTGTCACCTCGTCTTGTACGAACATCTGTAGGTGTCACTTCGTCTTATACGAACATCTGTAGGTGTCACCTCGTCTCATACAAACAAATGAAGGTGTCACATCTCATACGAACATCTGTAGGTGTCAACACGTCTCATACAAACAAATGTAGGTGTCATCTCGTACGAACAAGTGTTTTGTCAAGCCCACGACATCTGGTGTGAGGGACCAGAGCTCTATCCTCTGTACTATCACGCTCTTAAAATCAGTGTTTAAAATATTTGATAATTTCGTCCATAACAATATACTAATTGTGTATGTATTACTGTCTGATGTGACTAACCATTGTTGATGTCCTTCAATGACTCTACAGGGGTGAGGTACAGGCAAACCGGATTACCGTATATTCACGAAATAATAAATTGCTATACGACATGAAAATCAGCCCATATCTATAAGTTTACAAATTGATGGATACCACATTAATAAATCGCTGGATCAGTCTATAATGCTATTATATATAGCATTAGTTTATATAAATAACGTTTGCACTTATTTATTTTAGGCAGATTTTAAAGTTAGCTTAGAGTTTATATAATCTGATTTCGAGCCCGTTTTCCTAGTACTGAGTGTTTTGAGGGCCAACAGGATCAACCCAGAGACATTTCTGCTATCCGCCTAAAACTAAATGAAGATTTCTTCTTAAATACTTTCATACTAGTCAACTAATTTATTCTATTTCAAAGTTGTTACTTTGTACATCACTAGTTTTGCATGGGCAATTACTTAGTTCTTTATAAGATCTTCATTTAGTCTGGTTCGTACCCGTGATACTTATTGTTTCTATATTTGATTCATCATATATTCACAGGTCCTGCAAAGATGTGTTCTACATTCCTGAAGAAATTGACAACATATTACAGGTAGAAGATACGAAACAAGTCCAAGAAGACCTGAAGAAGGCGAATGACGAGTTAAAGGTTTTGGTTGAAGCCAGACACTTAGACGCGGATAAAGTAGAAAAGGACAAAACAGACACATTAAGTAAAATCGAGATCTTTAGACAGACGATCAATACCACATTAGACAAACTCGAGAAAATGACAAGGGACACATTTGACACCAAACATGAGAACATTCAGAAGAAATTAAACTCTGATATCACATTAATAAATGATATGGTAAAATACATGGAAGCGTGCCAACAACAATTACAACTCGCGGAGGGAAATCGTTCCCAGCAGTTTGTTTGCGTAAAGAAAAGCAAACAGAAAATTTCGCATTCGAAAAACTCCATCAAAGAGGTAGCTAAATGTCCAACCATTAAAATCGAGTTTCAGGAAAATGATAGAATTATGAAGCTATTGAATGGACTTAAATCACTTGGAGACATCACTGAGAAAACAAGATCTAGCTCGGTTCAGGTTCAGCAGCACAGTGCGCTGTATAAAGTAACAGGACGTCACGAGTATAACGACAGTACAGGGTCTGGTCATATGTTTGGTTCCTGTATACTGACAGACGGTACTTTACTACTGACATACTACAACATGAAGAAACTAGCGAAACTGGACAGTTCCACCTACAAAGTGATAGACGAGTGTCATCTGTCTGTCTGTCCTATAGCAGTATGTGAGATAAGTCCACAAGAAGCAGGTGTAACATTGAACAACAACACCATACAGTTAGTATCTTTGGGAAGTAAGATGACACCAACTCGATCAATAAAGATGAGTCATAGTTGTTGTGGACTTGCCGTCAGTAATGGGGAGATGTTCGTTTCAGATGAGGGTAAAAACATCTATGTACATGACACATCCGGGACACTGCTGAGAACAATATGTAAGGATCAGTTAGGAGCAAATGTTTTCTCTAGTGCCACACATCTTACAGTGAGTGATGACAGCAGCAAGATTTATGTTGCCGATTATAACAAAGGTGTGATTATTCTGGACAGGAACGGGGAGTTCTCTCGCGGTTTTGTGATCCGCGAGTTGCGTGGTACATATGGAGTATGTACTGACGGGTGTGGTAATGTGTTTGTATGTGGTTATTTATCTAAAAAATGTTGTACAGATTGGACCAAGCGGAGATAAAGTTGGTGTGATAGTAAATCAGTCAGATAATATTTCAGGTCCTCTGTCAGTGTGTTATGATAGGTCAACATCTAAAATGATAGTTACACACTTCAACAGTAGACACGTCACGGTGTTGAGTTGATATGAATACAAACCAACAGGAATATGCACGTGATGCGAGTAAAGTTGGAAATATTCCAGTTACCATATCAAATAGAAATGTTAACATAGATAATGTGTCGAACACAAAGTAACATTACTGTGACGCAAGCCGTATACAAAACACGTATTGATGAGGGAAGAAACAGCTAAAATGTATATGTTTCTAACAGTCCTTAGAAAAAAGAGTAGATGGGGGTGGGGTAAGCCAGTCGGTTACTAGCTACTATTTACTAGACGAGACAGGTCCGAGGTTGATTATTATTTTGTTTTCATTTCAACAGATTTAAATATTGAGACAGATCTTGTATCGAAATCCAACATCGAGGAGTCGAATTTCGAGCCAGGCCTGAGATCAATATTCGTTTTATTTCATTTCAACAATTTTGAATATCGAGCCAGATCTGAAATCGAAATTAAATATCGAGCTGGCCAAATTTCCTGCCATGTTCAAGGTCGATTTTATTTTCATTTGAGGCAATATTAGATTTCAATATCGGATCTGAATCGATATTCAAATCAGTTGAGATAAATATCGATCACAGGTCTGGTTTGAAATTCGCCAGCTATATATTGAACGTTGTCAGATCTAACTCGATGTTCAAATTTGTTGAAACAAATGAAAATGAATATCTATCTCGGACCTGTCTCGATATTCGCCAGCTCGATATTTGATATCGATGTCAGATATTCGTTCTCACAACAAATTTCGCACAGCTTATATAAAAAGGGATATACGTATCTAACACTCCTTCATCACAAAATCGTGTAAATTTATACTCGATCAAGAAACAACTTTAATCACACGATATTGTGATGAGAAGTAATAATAGTACGATGCTATAATGTGTTGCGATATCACGACGAGATAGTGCGATGTCACGATGGGATGTTGCCATGTCACGATGAGATGTTGCCATGTCACAATGAGATGTTGCCATGTCACGATGAGATGTTGTGATGTCACGACGAGATGTTGCCATGTCACGATGAGATGATGCGATGTCAGAACCTATCCGGACACCGTAAATAAGAGTGCGATTATCATTAATGTGTGATTTTAACAACAGTAATATCTTGATAGAATGATAGAAGCAAATTTAAGGCAAATGGATTTTGGCTTTCATTGAATCTGACATCTTTACTAATGAAATAAATGCAACACTTGTGTTCGATAATTATTCTTGAATTAAAAATTAATATAAAAATTTATTAGATTTGCTGTTATATTTTATTTCCCCAATGGTGCACTTACTAATGATGTTGGGACTCGAGTCATGCGGCTCCGTGTCCATGACGCTGTCACGCCGTACTGGTCACTGATTGGGTAGAATACATAAGTGAATAATCGTAAATTTAGTACAAAATGTTGATATTCCAAAAAGGACAAAGGTACACGAATTGTTTAAAAACAGAAAATTTTTTATATAAACTTGAAGACTGTGGGTTCGTTGTTTATAAACCGTGAACATGACAGTCATTTTCCCATTTTGTTCACGTTACATAAAAAGGGGGTTTAATAAGTAATAATGACAAACAGAGCCATCGAACTATTCGCATTTTAGAAACTGATTTCACAATTTAGTTTAGACATGTAAAATTAACCCGTTATTAAAACAACTTGTTACAGGCAAATCCTACTACTGTGTATCCAGTGTATTTTAGCTTGATTGCAATGTAACCTCAGAGCCTATATGAACATAATTCGATTCCACCTCCCATAGGCAGAACCTGTCCTGGATATTTATTCTGAGAGACAAACTGGTCGAGCTGGGGATCAAACCCGCAACATCTAGTGTGAGCGGCTACCACCGCCCTGTCCACTACACTGCATCGCTTAAATTAGCTCAACTTTAAACATCATATTAGTGTTTAAAATGTTATTAATTAACAAATCACACCCGAACAACCGCAGAAGTTCAAATCCTACAAATAATACAACGAATGGTTATGTTGAATATCAATCCAACGACTTTCGTATTCCATGTCCAACTATACATCTCTGGAAGGTGTGACCGAGTGGTGGAACACCTCGCCCGGGATAGGGGGTCATCCCCTGTCACAGTCATGTCTGGTGTCTAGGTTCCAGTTGTCCCTCAGTTGTTTAGGAAGATGATGATAATTTTATTTATCGTCGTAACTGGTTTCACATATAGGCGACGCCTCCAGAAGAGTATTAGTAATTTTAGAATTTTGAATGATAGTGCAGATATACAGAGTACCTTTTTGTAGCGTCTCTGATTCTTTTACATGCCCACGATACGTGGGATACCGATTTTTGTTAAAGTTTTATCCGAAAGACTGATACGTATTTTTAATTGAAGGAGCAGAGGATTGAACCTGCGACGCCTGAGTTCGCAATTCAAGACCTTAACCACTGGACCACAAATCCATTCTAAGAAGATTCCCAACGTTTAGGGTTTATTGCACCACGCTGCAATCATCGGAC
This sequence comes from Panopea generosa, assembly GCA_029582155.1. Classification (NCBI taxonomy): domain Eukaryota; kingdom Metazoa; phylum Mollusca; class Bivalvia; order Adapedonta; family Hiatellidae; genus Panopea; species Panopea generosa. Next base: position 32,672,502 of record CM055896.1, read on the forward strand.
CCCGCAATGACCTCTCTCAAAGTGTCGCATTTTCAAGATTCTTGTAACATACTCGCACATTTGACGAAACCAATACATGGAAGTAGTCATACAAAACGTTTCAGCTTGAACAGTTGCTTAAACATAATATCAAACCAGGTTTAAGCGTTGTATTATTTGATGCAAAAGTAAGCAGGCAAGTTAAACAAATTTAAGATAAATTGCAGATTGCAAATTTAATAATGTTCTTATTTTATCCTAATGCATGAGTGGTCACGTGGAATAGGTTTGATATTGCATATTGAGATACTGACATATATGTATTGAGCGTAAACCAAGAAGTCTCCGAGAATGATTTGTCCTAGTTGTAAGAATGTGTTCACAATCTATGTTAATAAATAAGATAAACTAGATAAACCAGCGCATTGTGGGATCGACCGGACAGCTATATAGTGTTGAGATCGGCAAGGCAGCTACTGACCGTGTAGCTACATAGTGTTGGGTTCGACCGGGTAGCTACTTAGTGTTGAGTTCGACCGGGTAGATACTCAGTGTTCGGATCGACCGGGTAGCTACTTACTGTTAAGTTCGACCGGGTAGCTACTTAGTGTTGGGTTCGACCGGAAAGCTACTTAGTGTTGGTTCGATCGGGTAGCTACTTAATGTCGGTATCAACACGGTACTTAGTGTTAGGTTCGACCGGGTAGCTACTTAGTGTTGGGATCGACCGTGCAGCTACTTAGTGTTGAGTTCGACCGGGAAGCTACTTAGTGTTGAGTTCGACCGGGTAGCTACTTAGTGTTGGGATCGACCGCGTAGCTACATACTGTTGAGTTCGACCGGGTAGCTACTTAGTGTTGGGTTCGACCTGGAAGCTACTTAGTGTTGGGTTCGACCGGGTAATTACTTAGTGTCGGTATCAATACGGTAAATAGTGTTGGATTCGACCGGGTAACTACTTAGTGTTGGGATCGAACATGTAGTTACTTAGTGTTGAGTTCGACCGGGTAGCTACTTAGTGCTGAGTTCGACCGGGAAGCTACTTAGTGTTGGGATCGACCGCGTAGCTACATACTGTTGAGTTCGACCGGGTAGCTACTAAGAGTTGGGTTCGACCTGGAAGCTACTTAGTGTTGGGTTTGACCGGGCAGCTACTTAGTGTAGGTATCAATACGGTACATAGTGTTGGGTTCGACCGGGTAACTACTTAGTGTTGGGATCGAACATGTAGCTACTTAGTGTTGAGTTCGACCGGGTAGCTGCTTAGTGTTGGGTTCGACCGGGAAACTACTTAGTGTTTTCTTCGACAGGGTAGCTACTTAGTGTTGGGATCAACACGGTATTAATTGTTGGGATCGACCGGGTAGCTACTTAATGTTTGGATCAACACGGTACTTAGTGTTGGGTTCGACCTGGTAGCTACTTAGTGTCAGTATCAACACAGTACTAAGTGTTGGGATCGAACGGGTAGCTACTTAGTGTTGGGATCGACCTGGTAGCTACTTAGTGCCGGTATCAACATGGTACTTAGTGTTGGGTTCGACAGTGTAGCTACTTAGTGTTGTAATCGACCGGGTAGCTACTTAGTGTTGTAATCGACCGGGTAGCTACTTAGTGTTGGGTGCGACTGGGTAGCTTCTTATTGTTGGTTTCGATCGGATAGCTACTGAGTGTTGTAATCGACCGGGTAGCTACTTATTGGTGGGTTCGACCGTGTAGCTACTAAATGTTGGGTTCAACCGGGTAGCCATTTAATGTTGGGTTGGACCGGGTAGCTTCCTAGTGTCGCTATCAACATGTTACTTAGTGTTGGGATCCACCGGGTGGCTACCTTGTGCCGTTATCAACATGGTACTTAGTGTTGGCTTCGACAAGGTAGCTACTTAGTGTTGGGATCGACCGGGTAGCTACATAGTGTTAGAATCGACCGGGTAGCGGAATCTACCGAGTAGCTACTTAGTGTTGGGATCGACCGGGTAGCTACATAGTGTTGGAATCGACCGGGTAGCGAAATCTACCGAGTAGCTACTTAGTGTTGTGATCGACCGGGTAGCTACATAGTGTTGGAATCGACCGGGTAGCGGAATCTACCGAGTAGCTACTTAGTGTTGGGATCCACCGGGTAGCTACCTACTGTCGCTATCAACATGGTACTTAGTGTTGGTTTCGACCGGGTAGCTACTTAATGTTAGGATCGACCGGTCAGCTACTGAGTGTTTGAATTGACCTGCCAGCTACTTGGTGTTGAGGTCGACTTAGTATTTGTAATACCAGGAATGTTCTTAGTCTCAGTGGTAACTATGAGATAAATTTGGTGCTGTCTGCAGTTTGAGTTACACTCATTGTTTATTATAAAAAACTGCATGTACGCAAATATAAAACTGTGTATTTAAAATCTGGAGACAGACAGACAGACAGACAGACAGACAGACAGACAGACAGACAGACAGACAATACTTAATAACAAAAACGCTATAAAATATATTTAAAGTCATGAAAGTGTAAAATATTCTGTGTTTTAATTTATATATGCATTCATTTGAACTTGCGTCATGTGTGGGCTAACCCATTGTATTTGTTTCGCGTAGTTATAATTGCCATTGAATGATTCATTATACTCATTCAATACCACGGTAGATATACAAAGATATGCAATTTGCAACCAAGCATATAATAAATCGTTAATTCAATAAGAGAACTGCACAACCACGAAGTCATCATTGTTACTCGATGAATGAGTCATAAATATGTTTGTATTACAATGCATATACTATAGAGTATTTAAAGTATTATACCAAGCTATATATAGCTGTCTTCACCAAACCTGCAATGGATTGGGGCAATATGGTGGCATGATAATAGTAAAACACTGAGAAAATTCCATTCTCATACAAACATAAAGTTTAACCTTAAAATCCGTTATATTTCAGCATTTGACGTTTGAGACTTCCTTACCTTACCAACTGGAAGGGGCCTTCACCGCCAAAATACTAAATTACATAGATAATAGCATTTTATATTCACAATCTAGCATTGAAATTCCTTGTGCAGTATAATAATAACGATTCGCCAATAAGGATTCAATGTTTAGCTAATAACGAAGAAAATTTGAGTTATAAAATACGATTTATTTAACACAGCCATTACATGTGTAACACTGACAATCGGCTTTATGTTTCCCGAGGCGTGTTATGATAGTGCAAGATAGATAACTCGTCCAGTCTTATCTTCTTCCCCACAGTCATGTATTGATTGATTGAATGGATATTTAGCGTCATTTTTATGCCATCGATGGCTAACAGACGATCAGTTAACATAACAACTATGTTCTGGGATCCTGGAAGGTTAACCAGTACTAGAGCACACCCCATCTCCGCAAGTTACTGATAACTTTCCCACTTGAAGCAAAGGTAAGAGACGAATGAAAATGAGACGCATTGTCGTATATCAATCATCACGAAGAGTCTGGCCTGGCGGGGATTCAAACTCACAATCCCTGGATTGATAGTCAGACGCGCTACCGACTGAGCTAATGTAACATCCAGTGCAACAGAGATATCTCTTCCAGTATTGTATACTTACAAATAAAAGTGAAAGATATTTTGATGGTATGCGTATTATATTAAATTGAAACAGTTTACCACCCGCATCGAAAACACGTCAATCATTTTGTGTCCAGAAGACCATACAGCACATATATAATAGATGTTCTGTTTGAAGCCGAATACTTACCTCCGGTATCAGGGTAGAAATTAGGTTCCTTTTCAAGTTGGATGAAGTATAAGATAGATAACTCCTTAATATTTTTTTCTTCTAATTAACACACAGCAAGATCTCTCGCCATATGTTGGGTCATGGTACATGGGAGACTATCAGTTACTGTACCGAACACTACAGTCACAAAGGCACGGTTGAGTAAGTCGTTATGTACATCAATATGTTTAATTGCATAGTTATACAGTACATGCAACCACTCTCGCTCTCTGTACAACAGTGGATAACAGATTCAAACACGCGCGGAGGAACAGTACACAGATGAATGCTGTTACAAAATGAAATTTTCCCTTCCAATTCCACCGTCTCCATAAACATAACAAAAAAAACAACAACACCATTTTAATTAAATCAATTAATTTTCTTCTAATTCAAACTTTCGAACGAAGAACTTCTATTTACTTTTACACTACATTGGTTTTCCCCCCAATTCTATTAATACATTAAATTCTTGCCCTCATTATATTTATAGATACGTGTATAGCATAACAGGGCATACAGTACGATGCTATTAATACGTTAATTAATATGCATAATGATCTACCTTACCATATGGGGTAGCCTCCATTAACCAGTACTAGGGGGCGCTGTATTATCGCTGTGCAAAAAAAGCGCGATTGAAGATAGAAAGGCAGAGACTTTGAGAACATAGACGAGAAATGTACAATGTTACTGTAATAAAGAACCTGGGTTGTTTTGTGTTGTTTTAATACAAATTGATTTAATAAAACCACACTTTGCCACAACACTAATTAAGAATGGATATGTCATGTATATACGACTGCATGTGTATACTTAGTAGTGCATAAGCTTCAGTAGATGTGATCCGAGAAGGACATTTTGACGGAAACAGTATATTTAGATACCATATCGAACTCTTCATAAATACAGACATAATTTATTTGTCGCACATTTATATCCTTATATGATGACTTAATTTCAACTTTTAACAACTCTACTATATCGACCGTTTGTAACTCCACATGGTATGAGGTAAATAGCAGCAACGTATCCCTCCCTACCCCACCCCCCACCACACAAACATACTTCTGGGACATGGTCTGGGCTGGAGCGCGTGGTCTAGTGGAATAGGACTGAACCCATGATCGGAGGATTCTACCAGGAAGACTTTGAGCGTGATTTGTCTAAGTTGTAAGAACGATTGAAGTAAAATAAATAAGTTTAAGGAAGTAAGTATGGGCTGGACACCTTGAGAACTACGGACACTTATAGCTGACAAGATCTTGATCGGAATTTGTAGTTGAAGGAGTGCATTGTTTGGATCTATGCCAAAACAATATACAACATTTTCAATTCAGTGAGTTCAACCTGAAATGATGTAGATTAAGATTCAATACTTTATCACAAGTGTAACGTCAACATACATGTTTCTCGTTACATTAGATATCATTTATAACATAGCGCATGCCAGGTTAACAAAACAAAGCGCGGTATTAATTTTCACATTGGTACGTATTGATTTCTTGATATTGAATACCTGAAATAATTGAGAAAGAAAATCATACGTTTGCATTTAATCAAGTTGTAGTAAACAAGGTATGGGTTAACCGTTGTACATTTAACACATTTATGTATAGTTCATACAAAAGTCAATATTTAGTTGTTGTATTGAAATATATTCGACAAGCGCAAACTTAATTCACTATGAACATTCTTCCCAGCTTCAATAATGTATGTACATGTAGGTATCTTTTTTTCGCGATTTCTGTGACTTTTCTACATATATGGCCTTGTGCAACAATATAGTTTTATATCGATTCAGTGTACCTATATAGGAATATAGTATCTTGAGCATCTTTGCCCGGGATAAATAGATGATGACTCGTATCTCAATGAATGTCCCCGTTACTCAGAAATATGAACATGTAAATATCTTTACGGCATGATTCTGCCTTACCCAAACATTTGCTGTGTCATGGTCATTCGTTGCGGCATTGAGCAGTTCGTTTATAAGTATTCGCTCAATTGCGAAGTAAGCTAAGAGATAATATGAATCGTTCAAGAGTCCGATTCCTGAATAGAACTAGTAGTGAGTGTTGTTATATTTTGTGGCTCGAACTTAGGAACGAACCAGTGATCTCTGACATACATCGACAATGTCATACCCGCTTTACTTCTACCCTGTTTGAACATTTAACTTATTCGATTGTTTTTAACCTCAGAAGACATAGGATGTGACTTGCAAATCAACGACGTAGTATATACAACAATGAAATTGAAAGACGGATCGTTGTTAAAAATTAAAGTCGCTTTAACATGGAAGCAATTTTTATTCACTAGAATAAAATGTGAACAAAGTCATATAAGCGTTTCAATTTTTTAACAATATCGACTCATCGTTTCATTTCTTCCTAATTTTAAAATATTAAAAGGCATCATTAGTCTCTACTTGTTTATTTACAAATAATTTGCCATTAAATTCACAATTCACATTTTGCCAAATGAAGAGCTAGTTCACATGCTAGACAAGGTGTAGTAAAACATGATTCTAGTATCAACCATGCATTATCAGTTAACCAACTGGAAATAACATATCAGATCACAAATATATCTATTTCTTTATCTTTTATTCAATAATCAGAAACATAATTAAATTCTATACAAATAATCACACAAAGGGGCTGTGACCCTTATTATGTTATCCAATAAAAATCATTGAAGAAGATGTTGGTTCATATAAAGTGAAATAATTTTAAAATAAGTTCCATTCTTTGGAGGTAATTTTATAACAACAAAAGAAGAATATCCAATTAACTATTTTTAATTGCCATTTCAAAGATCTTGTCAATTTTATACAGTCTTTTTAATCTCTAATCTCCTCAATGTCACATGTTTATATCTGATATATGTTTATTTATTCTTAAACATTCAATTGGTCATTAGGATACAACATGATTATACATATAATAAAAGTGATAACGTATAAGATGTGTGTGCAAATGTATTTTTAAAAGTTACCAAAACATAAACAAAACAAATGTATACACGCACGCACGCACGCACGCACGCACGCACGCACGCACGCACGCACGCACGCACGCACGCACACACACTGTTGTTATCGTATATGCTGTGTTATTATATCAGAACAATATTTCATAATTATCATAAAATTTAGAATGTAGTTTCAGACATTAAGTGCTGATAATAATTTAAACATATCAGCTGATATAATAAAGTTGAAAATAATTTGAACGTTCAAAAATTTAATATATTTGTATCTAGCATAGAGTTTCCACATGTGATAAAAGATATACATATACTAAAACACGTCATATCAAATTTTGTTTTACTGGATATTTTATTATTTCTTATCTTAAAAAAGAAACCATTAAGATATTTAATAGATTGCTTGTTTTGACTTTGCATCAATGCTAAAACTTTAAACAAAGTTGGCCTTTTCAATAATGATATTCATATTTGGCACATTTAGCACATTTATAAACCTTTATGTATAAATGTCTCTATATCAGTATATACCTAACGGTATTACTGAGGCCATTCTGAATAGTAATCATCCTAAAACATCATGTCAGTTATTACAACTAAGACAATGAGGGCCGATTACTACTCAACACAGTTCTGGTTCAGAGTTACTTAATTTATATTCCGGATTTAAAGTTAATATATAATTGGGCGTGTACATCATTGCACGGAGTAGCTATAGCTGTCACAGTGTGTTATGCAACCAATTCATACCTGAATACCTGTCTAAAACGTATCATTCAGTGTTATGTTTCCAACTATTCTCTAGTAAACCAAAACGGACTGTAAGTACCGACACTGAATACGTTAAAGGAAAATATCCACAATGTGTCATATTTCGCATTACTGATAAAGGTTTTTCTTCACATTTTTCGATACATAACTTGGTAATTTGTTTGCAAGTGTTTAGCTAAAGTGCTTAACTATTTTACACTGTTTTATAACATTTTCTTATTTATTGATATAAAGTTATAGAGTTTTTAAAATAGCTACCCTTAATACAAGTTTTGAATGATATATATTATCAAGTTTATTATCAAAAATCTTGTCTTACTTTTTTTAAATAGTTGTTTATGACTGATAGATTTTTGCGAGATTTTATATTACAATGTTTATGCAGATTTCGACATTTGGTCACATTGTCTCTCACCGCTGAGTCAAGTGAGAACATTACCCGATACTTGTCGAAATGGTATGCTCGAGTACTAGTTAACCTTCCTGGATCCCAGGAAAGAGTGGTTAGGTTAACTTATTGTCTGTTAGCCCCCGATTGCATAATGATGACGCTAAATAGTCAAACAAACACACATGAAAAGAACACGGACGATTAATATATTTAGAACTCACAGAACACTCCGCTTGCCGTCACTGACAGATCAGATAACTTATGCAACTACCTATAGTTTCAATCATTTTGATCTCTATATGGTATGGGTATATTTGAAACATGAATTTAACGTTAAAGAAGCCTCGCCTATACATTTATGTTCACGAAATGATCCAGCTGTACATCGTCTGAAAGAAAACTATGTCACTTGAAGACATCGGTGCCGTTTTCTACAACAACACATGTTACTTTCCAGAAATAAGTGTTTAAAAAGGTCGTCGATTAATCAATTGTATTCGTGATTGATTTAAGAAATCCGAAGATTTGTTATTGTCACGTGACATGAAAAATGAAGTGTATATCGGCACGACGGTCGTGCCAATTATTTTTTCAGAAATGTATAACTAACATGAATTATAAATGCGCGCTAATTTCATTTAGCATTTAAAAGAAGTAACTTTTAACAAATATTCACCAAATATACGAGGTACGATCATGTTAAGTGGAGCCGATTAGTGTTAAGGCAGAAGAGGCACGTGGCCATCTTAAATAAAAACAGATTTGGTTTGTAATAATGCGGTATGTCTATCAATACTGAAGACTTGATACATCATTTATGCACTGCATGTTTAGAAAGATGTTGGTAAAGAAACATTAACTGATATAAGTTCTTTTAAACTATAAATAATATCATAATGTACAGCGCTGAGTGCCAATTAAACATATTCGGTAAATGATACGTAAACTATATAGAGATATTTGACCCTGGTTTATGTTCAATTAAATTAAACGATTGCAACTGGCGCGTGGAATAGAAGTATAGTTTATCTGTATAAAACGGGAACGCCGTTATAAATGGGGTGCCGTTTTACTATTTAAACTCAATAAGTGATATCACTTATACGAATAGGTGATATTACTCATATGAATAAATGATATCACTCATTCGAATAAGTGATATCACTTATTCATATTCAAATAAGTGATATCGCTTATTCGAATGAGTGATATCATCAATTTGAAACGAATAATTGATATCACTCATTCGAATAGGTGATATATTTCATTCGAATTAGTCGAAACTGAATAGGTGATATCACTTATTCGAATGAGTGATATCACTTATTCGAATGAGTGATATCACCTATTCGAAATGAATCAGTGATATCACTGATTCGAATAGGTGATATCACTTTTTCGATTTATCAACCAAGAAAAAAACAGAGTGATCCCTGCTAAATGATTCAACAGTGAATACATGATGAAAATGATTCAGCAGATATAGATATATGTGATCCAGCAGTGAATATATGACCTTCAGCCGCCAAAATAAATGGTCTAATAAAATGATTAAAGAATAAACCAATATATATTCTACATCACAATAATATTTATTTTATAACATATATAATATTTTTTTCACACAATATATTTGATATTTCCATTTTATTCTTGTTATAGATCTACATCTATATTTTATTAAATATGTTAACATCCTTGGGAGAAATCATTGTCTATATTAATTTCGAATGTGATATCTCTTATACGAAACGAATGAGTGATATCACTTATTCGAATAAGTGATATCATTTATTTGAATTGGTGATATCACTTATTGGAATGAGTGATATCACCTATTGAGGTTAAATAGTAAAACGGCACCCCATAGTAATAGCGTAGTAAATGAGCACACGTTAATAAAGGGACAGAGGTAAATTTCATATAAAGGGCAACGCCTGCTTTAAACGATGCTACAGTTAATGACTATCAATTTCTGGATAACCTCGATTACAAAACTAGAAAAAGAACATTTGTAGCTGAATCGCAGGGTGGCTCAGTGGTGAAATGTCTCAGTTGGGTTTAAGTTAGTGGAAGATTTATATCGAAGATTGTATCATGTGACTTGGTGGGGTAAAATGCACCAACGAATCCGGAGTAGGGTGGGCGGACCACATCGGAATCCCGAAATATTTCGGAAATAAAGATTTTGAGTCAAACGGCTTAAGTTAACTATCGTTGATACCTACGCCGCCCGGAAATTGGCGGATTGCTCCTTACCGATTTCCCCAGATCTGCCTATGTAGTATAATCTGTAATATACCACATGTTAAACTTATACTGATATAATACTGCGTTAATAGCTACTATATTGATATCACAAAACACATTGTAAAACTGCCTCTATACTGTCAAAGGAACATAGATAGAAGTATGATTCGTCTGTTTTAATCCATAAATATCGTCCTTTCTCAGTGTAATAATATCTGTTGAAATGTTTAGCAAATACGCAGTAAAGAAAATTTGAGTCATAAAACTACGATGTGTGTAACACAGCCAATAAATAACACGGGTATCATAATTCGCCGCCAGTATACTCGAATGACCTTGCCTGTGGAGAAATGAAAAGTACCGATAAATGAGATAGTGTTTTTTGTCTTGGTTACACTGTCGGACACATGCTCGATGTAAGCAGTATTTGATTTGTTTATAATTCTAGTGAAACAGACGAATCAAGCCAATCATATGGTGTCAATATAACACCACGCAGAACACATGTAAAAAACGGGCTATGTGAAGCCTCATGATCGCATCCGGTCTCAGGGTTGAAAATACGTCTAGTTTCATTTTCAAGTTGCAGGAAGTACAAGAGAGATAACTCGTTAAGTTTTGTTGTCTACTTTACACACAGCATGATCTCTCTCGTCATATGTTGGGTCATGGTACATGGGAGACTACCAGTACCGAACACTCACAGCCGCCACCAATGTTTAATTGTCCAATTTAAAAATTACCAACTTGCAGTAACCGCAACGACGCTCTCTCTCTCTCTCTCTCTCTCTCTCCCTCCCTCCCTCCCTCCCTCCCTCTCTCTCTCTCTCTCTCTCTCTCTCTCTCTCTCTCTCTCTCTTTTATATACGAATACATATTTATAATATATAATAAACAGTACACTGGCTTCTTTTGATATGATACGAGCAGAAAAACTGGACAGGAAAAGTATATTTAATGTAATTTCTAAATCTACATACAGACTCGAATTATTCGTCACATATTTATATCCTATGATGTCTTAATAACTTTAAACAATGCTGTCTATTATATCGACCGTCTATAACTCCTCATAGTATGAAGTTAACAGTAGTACCGCCTTCCCCCCCCCCCTCATAGTATGAAGTTAACAGTAGTACCGCCTTCCCCCCCCCCCCCCACACGACACATTCGTCTCGAGTGGACGCCGGGAAAACTACATAACATGACTCCATGTGACTAGATCGGGATTCGTAGTTGACAACATGTCGAATTCATGCAGTTGTATTAGAGACAACAGTAACTGTTAGAGGTTTGATTCCAGAAATAGATTCAAGATTTTAATAATTGTAATGTATATAATTTGATGCATCTTCCTGTTAGAGTTGACTGATGTATTACATAACAAGCCAGGCGGCGAAGCGGAGTGTGGCGGGTTGATGAAAAATGCGACTGCTAAATATATTTATGTTGATGTTTCTGAGTTAGTGGTAACATGATATCTTCTTTGTGTTTACTAAACGCAATGACAACTAAATACGACAAGGACGGCTGTTCCCCCCCCCCACACACACACCACTCACCCAACATTCACACCCACCCACACCACCCACACACACACTCAAATATTTACAATACTTATAGTTTCTCTGGCTTCAATATTTCTGTATAGTTTTCCTTTTTATAAGCTCAGTGAGTTTATATATATATATATTTATATATTGCCTAATGTAACAATATCTAAATGAATTTCCATATTAATCAGAAATATGCTCATGCTTTTATTCTCAGGGCAGCATTCTGATTTTATACAAAATGATATTATGTGAAGATGTTATGTGAAGATGATCGTATTGTAATAGGTGCATCATTTCACATTTGTTTAACGTACTATGTTTTGCATTAACAAAATGTCCATATGTATTTGTGTTTTTTGTACTGTTCAATTTTAACCGAAAACAATTTACTTCCGCTGTTAAACATTAATCATTATTAATGATGTATTAGTTTATAAAGTAGACTGATGAACGTGTTTTTGTTGTTGTTGTTTGTTGTGTGTGGCGGATGCATTTTGTGAATGGAAGAGATTCCGAGAGATATTGAATTATTTACTTACATATACATGTATTGGTGTTGTACTTTGCATCAATAACTTAATACGAAAGTGTCTTACTTTCTACTAAACATCAGAAAAAAATAAATCATATTTTAAAACGTTACATTGGTAAATATGCGATTATGTGGCTCGACTTTGTGAAAGAATGAACGTTGATTGCTGGTATGGACAACGACGTCACGTTACGTCCGTTAATTAACTATCGTCCAATTATATCACGTGTTCCAGTGATCTTATTGTATCAAACAGCGTTACAAACTTTACTTTAAATTGTACAAATTTTAAAGGAACACGGGTCAATAGTCTGACCTTGAAAAGTACAGTCGAGGATATCGTCCCAGCATGGCCATTCGTTGTGGTGTTGAACATATCATTTTACTAGTAATTTTCCGTTTCATGAATTGAACTACAAATAGTAAGTGTTGTTTTGGCGATGACCGGCCCGAGCTTGTAACAAAACCCATGACATCTGACATCAGTCGCCAACATTATATCCACTACTCTACATCCTGTTTCAACAATTGAATTTTATTCTAATGACCGTGATTGTTTAACTTGATAAGTTTCTAATCAACAATAAATTATAATTAAGCAACTATGAAATAGAAAGGTCGGTTGGTTACACACTTTGAATTATGGTCCGTTATTACTTTATTTTCCTACCGTATTATATATATTATCAATGTATTATATGTGAATGCACGGGTTAGAAAAATATAAATTTTCGCTATCGAACTGTATGAACAACGTCAACACTTCAAGTTTATACTGTTTATACGTTTATTTTGTCAACAAATTCGGATCATGGTACATGTTTTTCCTTTTTAGAAATATTTAAAAGAATCAGTCTTCTCTAGCTGTTTGCTGTTATAAAAGTAGCTTTTTTTTCAATCAGAAGCAATAAGCATACTGAACAAGTAGTCCGAATATCATGGTTCGAGTCCCAACCGCTCATGTTTCATCAATGTACTAACGGGAAATAACATACAAGACAACACATACATATTTTGTTCAAGACTAATAGCCATATTCACACAAAAGGGCAGATGTGCCCCTAATTATCTTATCCAATGAAAATGAAGCATTTTAGGAGATCTTGCTTCATTATAAATCCATTTTTGATGATAAATACTTTTTGAAAGATAGTTGTTTGACAACAAACACTTAAAATCAAATTAACGTTATTTAGGAATTTGTCGTTTTTGCTCATGAAGCTTTTTAATTTCTCATTTTCCCCAGTGTCATTTCTTTATACATTAGCGGGTCCTCCGTTGTCGAATGGTCTAACGTGCTTTCGTCTAACGATCACTTACCGCCGCTAAGCTCGTGTGTTCATGCTTCTCTTGGTATAACAACTTTATGTGAAAATTAAGTCAGTTCCTTGCAAAATGACGGTGGTTCTACTTAGAATGAGTCTGAGGTCTTCTTTTATCAATAAAACGGGATATGTCACAGATACATGTAACATGTCATGTGTTCAAAATGGCGATAAACCCCATGAAATATATATATGTTAAAAATTATCATAAAACATGTGAGGACACAACTTGGCTAGTATAATAATTATATAACTGCAATTACAACGTAACTATAACTACCTGCGACATAGGCCCTATAGTGCAGCACTAATTCCATATAAAATGCGTGCAAAAGAATAACTAATTCGTAAACAAAACTCAAATACAACGCGCGCACATACACCCACGAACGCTTGCAAACACGGACTAAAACATTTGTTCCTCTCTATCATGCCTCAAAATAACGCAGTGAAGACGCGAATTCATGGTAACATGTTTGAGTCAAAAACCTACGATTTAGTTTACACGGCCAAAGAAACTGATATTGCATTCTTAATAACTGAACACTAACATTTAGCCGTTTGTATAGACACTTATATGAGCTGGATTTGCCTGTATTTCAAAACTTAACACAAGACAGATAACTCGCTCAGTCTTATCTTCGAACAAACAGGGCTACGTTCAGCACCGTATAACAGCAAACATGTTTGTGTGCTAGCTCCCGTAAAATTACCGCAAGCTGTGTGCAAATCTTATGTTGACCCAGTCTTCAGGAAAATATATATAAGCAAACGTTGAACCGACCTGAACGTTCCTTACAGTCAAACGACATATAGTGTAAACATTAGAACACTATGACAGATACTACACATTCCTAACAATTGGATAACTGGTTCTCCTTCACGACAAAACACACCAAACATTTGATGAAAGAAGACCGTATAATATAAATAATATAAGGTAGATAACTCCTTCAGTCTTATCTACTTGCAAACATTAGATGGTAAACATTCCTAATAATTGGACAATTGGTTGTCCGACACGGAAAACACACCAAACATTTGATGAAAGAAGACCGTACAATATACATATAAGGTAGATAACTCCTTCAGTCTTATCTACTTGCAAACATTTGATGGTATACATTCCTAATAATTGGACAAACATACCAAACATTTGGTGTTTAGAAAACCATACAATACAACTGTACTAGTGAGGAGATGGTATAGAATCCGAATGCTTATATTATTACTGCGATCTCAGAAAATAAGTAGCATCCATCAACAGCCACAAACACTCTTTTAGTGAAGAAAAGCAAGCGAACATCATAATGTTTTATTACCAAATTGAATAAAAACAATTCACTAAATGCAATAGCATACATGGAAAACATAAATTTGGCAATTATTAATAAACGAACGCATGTGTATTGGGGTATGTGACTACCAACGTCATTTGATACGATTCGAGGACTAGAACTTGACGGTAGAAGTAGCCTTCAATTGTATAAGGACGTGCATCTCATTACATACATAGAGATTATGCTTTATTTGTCCCATATTCATGTGATAGTGTAATGTCTTGATAATATTTGTTTAACAGTTTAAATATACCTGATCTGTAATAAGGTAAAGTGCATAAAGAAAATATTATGATGTACCCCTCTCACACACACTCACTCAAACACTCGCAAATGGCGATATCAACGAAACATCTATGTGTTTTATATTCGTATTGCAATATAACTTTGATCAATTTTATCACTGTTATCAAAAATTATTATTAATTGTTCTTTCTCCTCTGATATCTACCATCACATGACTCAGTGTTATGAAGAATATTTATGGTGGTTTGTTGTTGATTCAATATATGATCTACTTGACCGGAAGTGACGTATGTCATGGTTGTGTTATCTGTTGTCGGACGAAACTCTGTTTGTACTTTACATAATCTAGAACTAAAACACCTGATCTGACAGGTAAATATTTTATGGACATTTTGATGTGATCAACACCGGCTCCTTACAATAAAGAATGCTTTGACGTCTGTGTGCTTGCGGTTTTAAACTGGTAAAGCCAGACTATATATGTATTCTTGCAGACACTACCCGTTTATTATTAAATATTGTTTCAATATAAAGTGCAAGGAATAAGGAACCGTGTAAAGACAGTGTTAGATTCGCCATTCATAACAACGAGCACAAACACACATCGGTACAATATGTTTCCCGCTTTTGTTGAAATATTTAAAGGCATCACTTTTCTCTACCAATTATCTTAATTATAAACTTCACAGTCACATTCCATTCAAGCAGCAGCTAGTTCACAATGATTAGCATGCTTGGAACGAAATATCGTGGTTCGAGTCCCAGTGCCGCATACATTAGCAGTGAATCATAGAGAAATAACACGTAACACAAAATATTTATATATTCGTTTATTTTTATTGCATGATCAACATAAATAAGTTCCATACACTTTTTCATACAAGTTTAGTTTAAACTTATCTATTTTACTTCGATTGTGAAACAAGTTAAGACTTAATATACAAATCAAGTTCGAAGTCTTCCTGGGTTTAACCGTTACTAAGCATATCCGGAAACATGTCTTGCTCAAGGACACCATACATTTCCGTGGGGGGATCAAACCCACGACCCATGTCAATTTTTATACATTAAGCTTTTTAACTACT
Organism: Panopea generosa; assembly: GCA_029582155.1. Classification (NCBI taxonomy): domain Eukaryota; kingdom Metazoa; phylum Mollusca; class Bivalvia; order Adapedonta; family Hiatellidae; genus Panopea; species Panopea generosa. The sequence goes on from CM055896.1 coordinate 32,688,721, forward strand.
TATCTTATCTACTCAGTGTATGTTAATTGTGGTAGATAGTTCACTATTTCATATTTCATAAACAAAAGACCAAGATCTTTTTTAGTTTGGTTACTTTGATTTTGCATCAGTGCTTAACATTGATACAAACTTGGCATGTTCCATAATGGTACTCGTACTCTATTTAAGCATATTTAGTATGTTTTTTATGTATTAATATCTCTATCTAAAAGTAAGCCTAGCAACCTCCATGTGGCTATCTTGTATATTGGTTGATAAATCACCCAGTGATCGTCCATTTAAAACGCTAATAGTATTAAATGAGTTAAATGAAACATGATAATGCATGCTTTGTAACCTTTGCCAATAGCGGATCGAGAGGTCGCACGTGACGTATACAAATTAGCACAATAATGAACTGAATTCACGGATTCTAATCCAAAATGTCACAAACTTTAGTTATTACTTATTTATTGTGTTATATAACATGCAATTTACTCGATTGTAAAAATAAAACACGACGTTTATATCAAGGTATTTTAAGCCCATTTGCTGGATATACAAGTAAACAGTGTTATATTTTAGGGGTGATCGGGTTGAGCCGGGATCGAACCCGTGAACTCTAGCGCCAGAAAGCAATATACTATCTACATCACTAGCGTCCCATTAATTATGTTTATTACGTATATATAATATCATCAGCTCACTTTCCCTACTATGTTCTTCTTTAGGTCAGAATATGGCTTCTGTATACATGTATGAAACATTAATTTAGTACGGATAAATTGTGCAGAAAACAATTAACTAAAATCTACTAGAAGTGCCTGTATCTATGAATTGTAATAATAAAAATGAAATTAAAATAACAGCTAATTTCACATTTGTGAATAGGTCGATTTATAGTATCTATATGTCTCACATGCGATATTTTGTACTTCACACCAAATTTAAAACCTTGATGTTTTTTTTGCTGTCGTTTGTTACTATCAGTCTCGATGTTGACCTATCATAACACACGGTTAAAGGGTGTGAAATGCCACCTGACTGGTTTGTTATCACACCAATTTTATCTCCGCTTGGTCCAATCTGTAAAACCTTACTGGATGAAAAACAACATACAATCACGTTACCACAGCCGTCGGTGCATACTCCCCGTGCACAAGACAACTCTGGATCACAAAACCGCGAGAGTACTCTCCCATTCCTGTCCAAAACAATCACACCTTTGCCAAAATCAGCAACATAAATCTTGCTGCCGTCATCACTCACTGTAAGATGTCTGGTCCTAGAAAAAATATATGCTCCTGATTGGTCCTTACATATTGTTCTCAGCAGTGTCCCGGATGTGTCATATACATAGACGTTTTTATCCCCATCTGATACGAACATCTCCCCATTACTGACAGCAAGCCCAAAACAATGATGACTCATCCCTATTGATCGAGTTGGCGCCATCTTACTTCCCAAAGATACCAACTGTATGGTTGTGTTGGTCAATGTTACACCTGCTTCTTGTGGACTTATCTCACATACTGCTCTAGGACGGTCAGGCATATCACACTCGTCTATCACTTTGTAGGTGGAACTGTCCAGTCTCTTTAGTTTCTGCTTGCCGTTGTATGTCAGTAGTAAAGTACCGTCTGTCAGTATACAGGAACCATCCATACTGCTACATGCTGTATTCACTTCATACTCTTCCCGCCCTATTACTTTATAGAGTGCATGGTGCTGCTGAACTGGAGCCGATTTCGAGGTTGATTTCTCAGTGATGTTTCCCAGTGACTTAAGTCCACTCAATAACTTCATAATACTTTCATTTTTCTCAAACTCGATACTAATGGTAGGACACTTAGCTACCTCTTTGATGGCGGTTTTCGACTTCAAGATGTTTTCTTCACATTTCTTCATGCATACAAACTGCTGTGATCGATTTCCCTCTGCTAGTTGTAGTTTTTGTTGATACGCTTCCATATCTTTCACGATATCATCCATTGACGCGATGTCAGATTTTAATTTCTTCTGAATCATTGCATGATTTGCTTCAAAAGTATCCCTTGTCATTTTCTCCAGTTCATCTAATGTGGTGTTGATTTTCTGTCTAAATATTTTAATTATATTTAAGGTGGCATTCTTGTCTTTATTAACTGTATTCAGCTCCAGGTGTCGCGCTCCAATTAATTCGTTTAGTTCGTCATTCGCTTTCGTAAAGTTTTCCAGGATTGGCTTCGTATCTCCTACATGAAGAAGGTTTTCAATTTCCTCAGGAATGTAGAAAACATCTTTGCAGGACCTGTAACCAGAAGGTTAAATAAATAAAACAAAATAGTATTCTCATGTATAACATGTTATACGAATACTATACTATGAATTTACATGTATACAACAATACATGAACCGACACAAAACGCATACCTAAGAATCACCGTTTCCAACGTTAACGGCGGATAGTTTGTATTGTGATATGGTGGTTTCAACGTTTCACTGACGGATTTCCCTGAAAATTTTCAGAAATAATCATTGTATGAGATAGGAAATGCTTTTTATGAATCTAAAATGTCATGTGTTTGAGAGCCATGTTCTGTTAAAAACATTTATAGGAGAATGTTTGCCAATTACTTGCCGAATGACGATGGTTCTATTCAGATTCATTTCGCAACCTTCATCCACCGCTAAATCTTGCATGATGTATTTAACATTATATATGCTTAAATAGTATTAAACCCACCCTTACAGTTTTGATTACATATTTCACTTACATGTGAATCTTGTATTGGGTATGCATTTACAGTTTACTTCCACACGCATTTCGACAACTAGAGTATTTACATTAAATATATATCACTGGTTTGTCCATGAATCGGTATAAATAATTTTACCTCTTATCTTGAATAAAAATATATCTATATGTACCATACCTCAAGTTGATTTTAATGTTTACATTTACCCAATCTAGATTACTGTTGCGTTATCTATGTGGAATTGTTACACTAGACGATGAAGATCTACAAGACTTATGGTTACAAATATACTACTCTTTAGTTTGGTGTTAAAGTGTTAAATTTCAAAATGCAGTATTTAATATGTACAAATCATTTATTCAAGTCCCTGAGTGTATATATCAATAGTATATAAAAATTACTACATTATGTATAGATATAACCTACCTGTGCTTTTCGGCTATACAAACACGGACCTTTACCTGGATCCGCATACGGAATATATGTTTATAAATGTATATCAAAAATACTACACATGTATAAGTGTTACCTACCTGTGCTAAAAAGAAATACAAACACAGATCTGTACCTGAATTCACATACGGAATACATGTATATAAAATGTATGTCAAATATACTACACATGTATAAATGTATATTACCTGTGCTTTACGACCATACAAACACGGATCTGTACTTGGATTCGCATACGGAATATATGTATATGAAATTTATGTCAAATATACTACACATGTATAAATGTAACCTTTATGTGCTTTACTGCCTTACGAACACGGACCTGTACCTGTATCCACATACGGAATATATGTATCTAAAATGTATGTCAAATATACTGCACATGTTTAAACGTAACATACCTGTGCTTTACGGCCATACAAACAAGGACCGTTACCTGAATCCGCATATGGAATATATGTATATAAAATGTATGTCAAATATACTACACATGTATAAATGTAACCTACCTGTGTTTTTCGGCCAAACAAACACGGACCGTTATCTGAATACGCACATGATATATATGTATATAAAATGTACGTCAAATATAGTACACATGTTTAAATGTAACCTTTCTGTGCTTTACGGTCAAACAAACATGGATCTGTGCTTGGATCGGCATAAGGCATATATGTATATAAAATGCACGTCAAATATACTACACATGTTTAAATGTAACCTACCTGTGCTTTACGGTCATACTAACACGGATCTGTACCTGGATCCGCATATGGAATATATGTATATAAAATGTACGTCAAATATACGAACACATGTATAAATGTAACCTACCTGTGTTTTACGGTCATACAAACAGGGATCTTTAACTGGATCCGCTTACAGAATGTATGTATATAAAATGTATGTAAAATATACTATACATTTTTAAATGTAACCTACATGTGCTTTACGGCCGTACAAACACGGATCTGTGCCTGGATCCGCATACGGAATAATGTATATAAAATGTACGTCAAAAATACTATACATGTATAAATGTAACCTATCTGTGCTTTACGGCCGTACAAACACGGACTTTTACCTGGATCCGCATACAAAATATATGCTTATCGGAAATCTACTTAGTGATGAGAGTGATCAGAAAAGGCTACTCAGTGTTGAGATCTACCCATTGTTTCATTGATAAGGGATATACTCATTATTTTGAGTGACCGGGATCTATTTAGTGTTTAGAGTCACTTCAGATGTACTCCGTGTTTAAAACGATAAGAAAGCTACTCAGTGTTTGGTCTGATCGAGGATTTGCTCAGTTTAGTCAAAGACCGTTCTGTTTTGTCTGCAAAAACACACACTCCGTAATGGGAGTAACAAGAAACCCGACAGTATAAAACCCGACTAGTGCTTGGAATGACCGATAATCTACACTGTGTTGGGAGTCACCGAAAAACTACCCTGTGGTTTGAGTTACCATCTTATCAGTGTTGAGAGAGGCAAAACATCAGCTATTTAGTTTAGGGAGTGACCTGATATCCGCTGGGATTTGTGAATGACTCTGAATCTACTCAGTTTTGGGCTTGATCAGGATTCTCCCATTGTTGACAGTAATCGGTGAACTTTTCAGTCACGGCTTCTGGACTCTTGGTTAACCAGTTCACAAGCACACCTCCCACCGAAAATAATTGACAACTTCCCCGCCTGAATCAGCGTTGAGATACGATGAATGACAATAACACACAATGTTGTATATCAAACATCACGGAGACTGACAGGGCTCGGCATCATCGTTCAGAGTCGGTACTTTTGTTGAGGATAATCGGGGATCTACCTAGTATTAAAAGTGATCGGGAATCCACGCATTGGTAAGAGTGTTTGTGAATCTACTCAGTGCTTGGAGTAATCTAGCATTTATACATTGTTTGGAGTAATTCGAAATATAACTTGTTTATTATGACACCCTTGCAAAGATTTAAGTTTAGTAAATCAAGGTAACATATTTAAGTCATTTATTTTACACGGCCGAAGACACTGGTATTACATTTGTGGTGTTACAAGTAGTTCTCTACATACTTATGACATGTTGTACAAGATAGGTAACTCGTCCACTGCTGTGGTGTTGTACAAGATAGGTAACTCGTCCACTGCTGTGGTGTTACAAGTAGTTCTCTACATACTTATGACATTTTGTACAAGATAGGTAAATCGTCAACTGCTGTGGTGTTACAAGTAGTTCTCTACATACTTATGACATTTTGTACAAGATAGGTAAATCGTCAACTGCTGTGGTGTTACAAGTAGTTCTCTACATACTTTTGACATGTTGTACAAGATAGGTAACTCGTCCACTGCTGTGGTGTTACAAGTAGTTCTCTACATACTTATGACATTTTGTACAAAATAGGTAACTCGTCCACTGCTGTGGTGTTACAAGTAGTTCTCTACATACTTATGACATTTTGTACAAGATAGGTAAATCGTCAACTGCTGTGGTGTTACAAGTAGTTCTCTACATACTTTTGACATGTTGTACAAGATAGGTAACTCGTCCACTGCTGTGGTGTTACAAGTAGTTCTCTACATACTTATGACATTTTGTACAAAATAGGTAACTCGTCCACTGCTGTGGTGTTGTACAAGATAGGTAACTCGTCCACTGTTGTGATGTTACAAGTAGTTCTCTACATACTTATGACATTTTGTACAAGATAGGTAACTCGTCCACTGCTGTGATGTTACAAGTAGTTCTCTACATACTTATGACATGTTGTACAAAATAGGTAACTCGTCCACTGCTGTGATGATACAAGTAGTTCTCTACATACTTATGACATGTTGTACAATATAGGTAACTCGTCAACTGCTGTGGTGTTACAAGTAGTTCTCTACATACTTATGACATGTTGTACAAGATAGGTAACTCGTCCACTGCTGTGGTGTTACAAGTAGTTCTCTACATACTTATGACATTTTGTACAAAATAGGTAACTCGTCCACTGCTGTGGTGTTGTACAAGATAGGTAACTCGTCCACTGTTGTGAGGTTACAAGTAGTTCTCTACATACTTATGACATTTTGTACAAGATAGGTAACTCGTCCACTGCTGTGATGTTACAAGTAGTTCTCTACATACTTATGACATGTTGTACAAGATAGGTAACTCGTCCACTGCTGTGATGATACAAGTAGTTCTCTACATACTTATGACATGTTGTACAATATAGGTAACTCGTCAACTGCTGTGGTGTTTCAAGTAGTTCTCTACATACTTATGACATGTTGTATAAGATAGGTAACTCGTCCACTGCTGTGATGTTACAAGTAGTTCTCTACATACTTATGACATGTTGTACAAGATAGGTAACTCGTCCACTGCTGTGATGATACAAGTAGTTCTCTACATACTTATGACATGTTGTACAATATAGGTAACTCGTCAACTGCTGTGGTGTTACAAGTAGTTCTCTACATACTTTTGACATGTTGTACAAGATAGGTAACTCGTCCACTGCTGTGGTGTTACAAGTAGTTCTCTACATACTTATGACATGTTGTACAAGATAGGTAACTCGTCCACTGCTGTGGTGTTGTACAAGATAGGTAACTCGTCCACTGCTGTGGTGTTACAAGTAGTTCTCTACATACTTATGACATGTTGTACAAGATAGGTAACTCGTCCACTGCTGTGGTGTTACAAGTAGTTCTCTACATACTTATGACATGTTGTACAAGATAGGTAACTCGTCCACTGCTGTGGTGTTGTACACGATAGGTAACTCGTCCACTGTTGTGGTGTTACAAGTAGTTCTCTACATACTTATGACAAGTTGTACAAGAGAGATAACTCATGCAATCGCTCCTATTTACACAACATTAGAATACATTTGTCAGGTGGTGCGAAATCCTAATAAATGAGCATCACAAAAATTGAACGTTCGTCAAGCAAAACAAGCAAAATACTTGTAGTCTGGTAAAAAAAATAAAAAAAATCATCGCATAAGGTACGGAATGTTCATGGAAAGCATTTGTTATAGAAAGTAACATTAGACTATACTTGACCATATTTCATCGGTTGCCAAGAAAAAAACATGTATTATGAATGCATAAATTGGGGACAAATGTCACTAGGTGCAAAAATGTAAACATTTTGAATGTTTCGATGGTTCTGATAAACTCAAACACTAGAGACTTCATATGAGTATTTATTTCAATGGAATACATATATTTGCTTATTATAAATATAATAATCTTGCAAAATTATCTTTTTATGGGATTTTCTAGACCAAATTAAACAACAAAATAATCAAAGTATCAAAAGTACTTTCGAAAACTGGAGTTAGATATTAGGATTTTAAATAACATAGGTGCTATGAAGGATTTAAACGAAACTAATAATAGCGTATGTGTATGTACGGACCATACCAACCTTAACAAAGATATTTTGATTATCTGGCAATGTAATACATACAGAATAAGTGTTTGCTTGAGAATTATCTCCGTTAAAATACACACTAGAAATAATACCGATAAATGGTGATGTTTATAGATGCCATTTCCAATGTGATTCAATGTTTTTTTTAAAAAATAGGATATAATTGTGTTTCCATTTAAATATTATTCACCATTAAATATATATGTATAGTGAAATAAAATACCTTATACAGGCATTTAAAGGGAGTAAATCAGATTTTTTTCAAAGTTTTGAAATTGACTAAAGATATTCCCCCACCCCCCGCACCAATATACCATGCCTATCGATCATGCCTTTATATATTCATTGACCTCGTTTTGCCAAAAATATATCTATTTAAACATGCCAAAATAATATTTTGAAAAGGGATTTCCTAACTTGTGCTATGCCTCTAGGTCAAACTGAAATAGATTTCCCCCTTAATATTGCGATTTATTTTGTGACATATTAAATGTGATTTCATTTTTATTTCAATTTGATCCGTCATGCAGATTTATACGTTGTAAAATGTGAGTCTGAATGACGATGTGAAGGTCGTCAAATAAAATTAAAGAGCTGTTTATTTTTAGAATAGGGATTTTGTTTCAAGTTTAACAATCCGATTTAAATATTGATTTTGTCATGTTTTGGTGTATTTATATATCAAACCATTCGTATTTTCTTTATTTATAATAATTTCACGCTTTTTATCCATTTAAAAATAATTTTAAAACATTGAGAATTTTTTTATCTTTACAGTAATATGGTATTGGTCTATCTGTGTTTTGATTAACAAAAGATAAAGCAGTTGTTGCAGTAAAACTAAGCTTCATGTAGCGAAGAATAGTTAACCTTAATTACAATAACCAAATCTGTTCTATACACAATACTTGTTGTAACGCTGATAAATATGACGATCATGTACCCATGTGTCCATAAACAAATCGAATAATTTTGTATTTCAACCAAACTTCATGACTGGAAGTATGTTTTAATATATCTTAATAATGCGCAGGTATATGTTGTTTCGACATGAAGATCACAACAACATAATATGTAATAAGTTATGGGTTATGGGCTTTGCAAGTACATCAAATTACATAAACATGGCATTGTAAGACCAATGCACAATTAACAGACGAGCCATCAGCAGCAAATTGTTTAACTGCGGTCTCAACGTAGTAAGTAAATTTGCGTTAGTTACAGTTCATTTTGTGTTGATTTGAGACCAGTTCTAAGCGTATTGTAGATCGATACAGGTAAGACAGGTATATTACTCAAGTATGAATAGGTTGCATTAGAGATTATATTTATTATCCGCTTTACATATACCGTGCAATGATGAACTAACCCAAATATTAAATATCTTTGAATTGATTATAAGTTTCACTGTTGTACAAAGCGATAACACGTCCATTTGTGTCTACTTAATGGTCAGCTACCACCATTGAGACCGGGATTCTGATTGGCTGAAAAAAGTATAGGGATGTTAAGGGCATATGTCATGTTTGTAAGCTTGTTTTTAGTTAGATATAAATGTCACAATGAATGTTTTTCTTCTTAATTTGTTAGAATAGGATGTTTTCATCATGAAAAAAAAAAAGAAATAACATATTTGCTCATTTTGACGTTTTAATGTAGCAAATTGCACTAGTGGTAAATCTATGGAAATGCAAATGAATTCAGTGCGAGACTGGGGGTCATGAACTTCAGTGAACCGAAAGTAGTTAAAAGTGGTACTTTTGACCTATTTTTTTGGTTGTTTTTTTATGTATCTAGGTTGATACTTGAATGCAAGGTAGGTCATTTTCATGAACAAATGTTTTAAAAATAGGTTTTAAGCACAAACGCTATAATGTAAGTCTATGGGAAATGTAATGGTGGTAGCTGACCTAATACACAGGATACAGACAAGAACTAGAGCGTACGGGGGGGGGGGGGGGGTGGGGGTTGTCTCCACCCGAAACCACAAACACTCTTTCTAGTCGAGAAACAGTTTGACAAGCGAACATCATGACCTTTAATAACCAAATTAAACAATAACAATTCACAGTAAATGCTTAATGCAATAACAGGTAAACTAGCCCACGTGTACAACAGAGAACATATGTGTGTTTAGGACGTGTATATAAAACTGCCTGCGTCATTTGATATGACTTTAACTCGGCGGTAAAAGTAGCTTTCAATTTTATGAGGACGTGCTTTACTATTACCTGCATAAAGAAAGGCTCAATTAATTTGTCTAATACTCATATCATAGCATAATGTATTGATGTTATTGGTTTAGCAGTGTAAATATACCCGATCTGTAGTAAGGTAAAGTCCATAAAGAAAGGATGATGATGTATCTCTCTCATTCACGCACACTCAAACACGCACAAATCGTTACATCAACGAAATAGCTACAACTATGTGTTTCGTATTGATAACGTATAAATTTAATCAATTTTACCACCGTTATCAATCATATTGTTGCTTGATGTCTCTCCTGTGCTATCTGACATCTACCATCACGTGACTCAGTGTTAAGAGGTAGATTGCTGATGGTTTGTTGTTGATTCAACATATTATCTACTTGACTGGAAGTGACGTAAGGCAATTGTTGTGTTATATCTATTTTCGGGAAAAAAACTGTTTGTACAATCTAGTATTAAAACACCTGATCTTGCAGGCAAATAATTTATGGATATTTTGATTTTACCAACACCGGCTCCTTGCAATAAAGAATGTTTTGTCGTCTGTGTATTCGCAGTTTTAAACTGGCAAAACTAGATAATATATGCATCCTTGCTTGCACGTCTTATTTAATTGTAAAACATTTTTTTTAAATGTAAAGTGCATGGAACGAGGAACTATATAAAGACGGGTCAAATTTGCAATTCATAACAATGAGCACAAACACATCGCTACATTTGTTTTCCTTTATTGTTGAAACAGTTAAAGGAATCATCAATTTTCTCTACCAATTAATTTAATTAACAATTAATTTATCAGTCACATTCCATCCAATCAGCGGCTAGTTCACAATGATAAGCATGCTGGGAACGAAATATCGTGGTTCGAGTCCCAGTCCCGCAACATAATAACAACATAAATAAGTTCCATGCGATTTTTTTTAGTTGAAGCTTATTTATTTTACTTCTGTCGTGAAACAAGTTACTATTTTTTACAACTTAAACGAATCACAATCGAAGTTTTCCTGGGTTGTGCCATTACTTAGCATATCCGGAAAAAGTGTCTTGCTCAAGGACTCTACACCTAGCCGTAGGGGGAGATCAAACCCACGACCCTCCGATCCTGGATTCGATGTTCTACTACTGGACCACGCGCTCCACAAAGTATTCCTACAAGTGTCTATCGTGTCACTAGTGATCTTATCGGGTGACAATGAAGCATATTAGGAGAGTTTGCTTTACATTATGGAACAATCGTGAACATAAGTACCTTTTGTGGAGGAGGTTATGGTAACAAAAACATAACACACACACACACACACACACACACACACACACACACACACACACAACCGCCCACTTCCACCCCCCCCCCATCACACACACACAAACCTACACTTCCATCCCCCTCCCCCACCACACACACATACACACCCACACCAACACCAACACCCACAACCATCCCCCCCCCCCACACACACACATACACACACACACTTCCACCACACACACACACTTTCACCCACACACTTCCACCACACACACACACTTCCACCACACACACACACACACACACACACACACACACACACACACACAACCCCCCACTTCTACTCCCCCCACACACACAACCACCCACTTCCACTCCCCCCCCACACACAAACTCACACAACACCCCTCTTCCACTCCCCCCCACACACACACTTCCACCACACACACACACACACACACACACACACACACACACACACTTCCATCACACACACACACACACACACACACACACACACACACACACACACACACTACCCCCACTTCTACTCCCCCCACACACACAACCCCCCTCTTCCACTCCCCCCCACACACACACTCACCCCCCCACCCCCCACTTCCACTGCCCCCCCCCCCCACACACACACACACACACTTCCACCACACACACACACACACACACACACACACACACACAACCCCCCCCACACACACTTCTACTCCCCCCCCCACACACACACCCCACACTTCTACTCCCCCCACACACACACTCACCCCCCCCCCCCCACACACACACACACTTCCACTGCCCCCTTTTTATAAAGGTTTTGTTAATTGTGTTTAAGTAAATAGTTCACTATGACTATTTCTTATCTAAAAAACAACACTAAGGCATTTTATAGTCTGCTTACTCTGACTTTGTATAAGTGCTAACAAATTTAACCAAACTTGGCATGTTCAATAATTATGCAATGTACTCATATAACAGTTAAGTTTATCAAGTATGTTTACAAAATGTTATGTATAGATATTCCTAGCGACATCCACGTGGCCGTCTAATATAATGGTTTAAAATAACTCAGTGTTTGCGAATTTGAAAAATTAATAGTATTTAATGAACGTGTCTAGCTATTTTTTCGTGTGGTCATATTCGTTTTTGAGTATATGTATGCAGTATAATAGATATTAAAATAGTATTAATGCATATTATCTGATATCAATTTAAGTTCAATATAAATAATAAATTATTTTATAATGTCACTGCATTCATTTCTGTTGATAAAATGCCTGTCTGATAAACATAAGTTTATCACATCAATGCAAGTTTATCGGGCACATGTCGTCATTACGTATAATTATACATTTTGACGGAATCTCTATAGGATGTAACAAAAGTTGATGCTGATGTTCAATGTTATAAAAAGACGAATTAGAAAAACATCGACATGACAAAGGAAATACCATGTTAGTGTCTAATATTATCAACTTCATCAGGTTCGGCACAAAAAAAAACAAGAACTCGGCAGAACCTCGTCTTTTTTTTCTAAGTCTCACCTGATAAGATTGATGATATCAGACACTAACACGGTATTCTCTATTTATTATACATGTAATTTTAAAACACTTAAACATATGATTTCATAGATGCTTTGGCGCAAATAATATTTGATTTTTTTACAGAAACATGTATATCTTTTAAAATTCAATCCTATCTATAACTACAAATAAACAACATGATTTATACAAAATATCACAATCAAGTAACGAACTGATTAAACTTCGTGCTAATTCTAATTCAAAATGTCAATATTAGCTATAACTAATTTATCTATTTGTTTATATGATATACAATTTCCTTGGTAAACAAGTGAGCAATGTTGTATTTAAGTGTCCATCGGCTCGAGTCTGGGATCGAACCTGCGACCTCTGGCAACAGAGGTCAATACTCTGCTACACTACCGCCCTACTTAGTCTATATTGTATAGTATAAGCTCACTTTCCCTTCTGTGTTCTGCTACACTACCGCCCTACTTAGTCTATATATATAGTATAAGCTCACTTTCCCTACTGTGTTCTGCTACACTACCGCCCTACTTAGTCTATATATATAGTATAGTATAAGCTCACTTTCCCTACTGTGTTCTGCTACACAACCGCCCTACTTAGTCTATATAGTATAGTATAAGCTCACTTTCCCCACTGTGTTCTGCTACACAACCGCCCTACTTAGTCTATATAGTATAGTATAAGCTCACTTTCCCTACTGTGTTCTGCTACACAACCGCCCTACTTAGTCTATATATATAGTTTAGTATAAGCTCACTTTCCCTACTGTGTCTTGCTACACTACCACCCTACTTAGTCTATATATATAGTATAGTATTAGCTCACTTTCCCCACTGTGTTCTGCTACACTACCGCCCTACTTAGTCTATATAGTATAGTATAAGCTCACTTTCCCCACTGTGTTTTGCTACACTAACGCCCTACTTAGTCTATATAGTATAGTATAAGCTCACTTTTCCTACTGTGTTCTGCTACACTACCGCCGTACTTAGTCTATATAGTATAGTATAAGCTCACTTTCCCCACTGTGTTCTGCTACACTACCGCCCTACTTAGTATATATCGATTAGTATAAGCTCACTTTCCCTTCTGTGTTCTGCTATACTACCGCCCTACTTAGTCTATATAGTATAGTATAAGCCCACTTTCCCCACTGTGTTCTGCTACACTACCGCTCTACTTAGTCTATATAGTATAGTATAAGCCCACTTTCCCCACTTTGTTCTACTACACTACTGCCCTACTTAGTCTATATAGTATAGTAACAGCTCACTTTCCCCCACTGTGTTCTGCTACACTACCGCCATAGTTAGTCTATATAGAATAGTATAAGCTCACTTTCCCCACTGTGTTCTGCTACACTACCGCCCTACTAAGTCTATATAGTATAGTATAAGCTCTCTTTCTCCACTGTGTTCTGCTACACTACCGCCCTACTAAGTCTATATAGTATAGTATAAGCCCACTTTCCCCACTGTATTCTACTACACTACCGCCCTACTTAGTTTATATAGTATAGTATAAGCTCACTTTCCCCACTGTCTTCTGCTACACTACCGCCCTAGTTAGTCTATATAGAATAGTATAAGCTCACTTTCCCTACTGTGCTCTGCTACAATATACGACATTTATTTCGTTATTACTGAGAATGAAAAAAAATGTCGTACTTTTAAACTCTTGCAAACGCAATACTTGTTAATAACCTACGCAATAAACAGCGAACGTCTTCACCAGCGTCTGTTCGTGTTATGAGCACTTTTACACCTATGGATGGATTAAGTTCAGAAGAGAATTATAATATCATTTTCAGTAATTCAAAAGTAAACTAATGCATTGATCTGTTTAATGTATATATGTGGTCTGCACATGATGTTGTTGTCTCAAATTACTATTGGTTATCATGTTAAGAAATATTTATTTTGTTGACCAATGAAGCGCTGGACTTGATGGAGGCCATGGGACATATTAGACTGCGATTACTATGGAGTCATCACTGCCCACTTCACTACTCAGTCAATAACTACCCCCAAACACTACTCGTGAATATGAATCATAGAAAGATAAAAAATCAACAGTTCAGTTATTTAATAAATGATTATCGATATCAGCCACGTCCTCAATACGAGTGTAGCGTGTAGTACATATATACGTGACTTACAACACGGACACAGCCTAGTTATCTAGTTCTGCATTCCCCGTAAATATAATAGGGTAGATTCGGTTTCGCCTTGTCTGGCGGTGTCTTGACTTCATAAGTAGTAGTATTTTAATTCAAGTAATATAGATCATCTACATCAAATACAATAACGTTTAATTTATAATGTAGCCACATGTGCGGATCCAGGTAAAAGTAAGTCCGCACCTATGAAAGCAGAGCCCTAGATGCATGTACGTATATTTTTATGATTTAAACTGAAAAATGTCCCTCGGTCAATAAGATTTTCCTTGCACAACTTCTAAGAAACCATTTCTTATATTCAATAATAATTGTAGTAGCGGTACCAAAATATATATGTTAGACCTCGGATAGGCTGTTTTAACTGCAGGGGGGTGGTGGAGTAGTGGGTCATTGAATTGTGGTGAAATAAGAAAATTCGCTTATCTCTCATGTGTAAACCAAGAACCATGAGAAAGAACTCCGCCCAGTTTGATAACCACAGTGACTCTTTCAGGTGTAATATTCAGAATAATATGCCGACAGATTGTATAAAATATTGCTTTTTTATGTTTATTGAATAGAAGATTCGACGGAATTTTATTAAAAACTTAAATATATTATATCTATCGTTCAGTTCAATATGCCACGTTTCACTTCGATCTGTCGTTCTATTTGAATAAACTGAACATAACTTTTACACATTTATATATAAAGAGAATACGAGACATACGACACAGATAGCAAACCCGAAACTATTTCGTTTAAAGGGAATATAAATCCAGTCCAAGGTCATTTTGTTTATATGATATGGATTATTTTATCATATGACTGCACTCGTGTAGACGGAGCAATGGCGACGGGGAGTAGTTTTGGGCGAACTGTGGAAGGTTCGGACGAATCTTTCGATTTAGTGTGTTCACCTTGTGTGAAAAAGAACAGGAAAAGAGAAGCTACAAAGTACTGTCATGATTGCCAGGATTATTACTGTTCTACGTGTGTCGAGTTTCACAGTGATATACCTGCATTATCCGGACATATAATACTTGATCAATCAGAGTTCCCTACGGATGGATCATTAGTGACATTGCCGACGGAGAAATGCCAAAAACATCCTAGTAAGTTGGTGGACATGTATTGTCAAAACCACGACCAGATAGGCTGCTCTGTTTGTATGGCCGTTAAACACAGGTAAGTTAAATTGATATTTCAAGGTAGATTGAAGTCTTACATAGTATGGTGAATTGTACGTGCGGTAAGGTATGTGTCCATTGTAGTTGCAGCCGCTCAAATATTATTTATGTATATGGAAAACAACAGGATAGGCAAACTGCATAGTGTAAAGATTTGTTTTGTCGATGGTTAGATTATGTGTATATTAGACCGACCGACCGCTCTTAAAATTTGTTAGCCGTGCTCCTACCAATTCACTCAAAAGTGTTACTTCCTAAACTTTTGTATTGCCTTAATTTTTATTTTCATGATTTCTTTCCGTTTTGGTTAAAATGACTATGCAAAATCAAAATCTGGCAAAAAAAAAAGCTACGTACCTACCCACATTGAACATTCTGAGTAGGAACACAGCAAACAAACATTTTTTTCACAGATGGTATTACTTCCAATCTATATACATTTGTATTCAACGTATAATACGCCTTGTGAAATAAACAATACAACCGTTTCTTTCAGTGTCAAAGATTGTCTTTGAAATGTCTTTTCTAGCATCATTTACATAACTGACTATAATAATACTAAATACAAAGGTCTCGGAATATGTAGATGTTAGCCTTGGTATAAGGTTTGTATAATTGAATTTTTAATCAATCAGTTACAGGCAGATTTAGTAATATACAGAATATATTAAGTAATTCTTATGAATACTTCAGGTAATTACCAATCCTCGCCCCGCCCCCAAACCAACGACATGGCAGTAATGAGTCGACATATATATATATGTCCTACTTAACAAAACGAGTTAAATCAATATTAACTTACCTCGCCAGACACGGATATAGTCCCAGCGGACTCCATATTTTTTAGAAATACATTACTTGAAAAATACGAATATCTGTAGGTGTTACCTCGTCGTGTAAAACATCTGTAGGTGTCACCTCGTCTTAAACGAACATATGTAGGTGTCACTTCGTCTTGTACGGACATCTGTAGGTGTTACCGCGTCTCGTACGATCTTCTGTAGGAGTCACCTCGTATTGTACGAACATATGTATGAATCACATCGTCTTGTACGAACATCTGTAGGAGTCAAATAATCTAGTACGAACATCTGTAGGTGTCACCGCGTCTCGTATGATCATCAGCAGGAGTCACCTCGTATTGTACGAACATCTGTAGGAATCACCTCGTCTTATACCATCAACTGTATGAGTCACCGTGTACCGTACGATCATCTGTATGTGTCACTGCGTCTCTTACGATCATCTGTAGGAGTCACCTCGTCTTGTAAGAACATCTGTAGGAGTCACCTCGTCTTGTACGAACATCTGTAGGTGTTACCGCGTCTCGTACGATCATCTGTGGGGGTCACTTCGTATTGTACGAACATCTGTATGAATCACATCGTCTTGTACGAATATCTGTAGGAGTCACATAATCTAGTACGAACATCTGTAGGTGTTACCGCGTCTCGTACGATCATCTGCAGGAGTCACCTCGTATTGTACGAACATCTGCAGGAGTCACATCGTCATGTACTTACATCTGTATGTGTTACCGCGTCTCGTACGATCATCTGCAGGAGTCACCTCGTATTGTACGAACATCTGTAGGAGTCACCTCGTCTTGTACGATCATCTGTTGGTGTCACCGTGTCTCGTACGATCAACTGTAGGTGTCGCCGCGTCTCGTATGATCATCTGTAGGAGTCACTTCGTCTTGTACCATCATCTGTAAGTGTCACCTCGTCTTATACAAACATCTGTAGGTGTCACCGTGTCTCGTACGATCATCTGTAGGAGTCACCTTGTCTTGTACAATCATCTGTAGGTGTCACCTCGTCTCGTCTCGTACGAACACCTGTAGGTGTCACCGCGTCTCGTACGATCATCTGTAAGAGTCACCTCGTCTTGTACGATCATCTGTAGGTGTCACCTCGTCCTCTACGAACATCTATAGGTGTCACCTCGTCTTATACGACCATCTGTAGGAGCCACCTCGTCTTGTACGAACATCTGTAGGTGTCCATTCGTCTTATACGAACATCTATAGGTGTCACCTCGTCTTATACGAACATCTGTATGTGTCACTTCGTCATATACGAACATCTGTAGGTGTTAGCTGGTCTTATACGACCATCTGACGGTGTCAGTTCGTCTTTTACGAACATCTGCATATGTCACCTCGTCTTATACAAACATATGTAGGTCTCACCTCGTCTTGTATGAACATCGGTAGGTGTCACCTCGTCTTGTACGAACATCTGTAGGTGTCACCTCGTCTTAAACGAACATCTGTAGATGTCACCTTGTCTCATACAAACACATGTAGGTGTAACATCTCGTACAAACATCTGTAGATGTCAACTCGTCTCATAAAAACAAATGTAGGTGCCACATTTCTTACGAACATCTGCAGGTGTCACCTCGTCTTATACGAACATCTGTAGATGTCACATTGTCTCATACAAACACATGTAGGTGTAACATCTCGTACAAACATCTGTAGATGTCAACTCGTCTCATACAAACAAATGTAGGTGCCACATTTCTTACGAACATTTGTAGGTGTCAACTCGTCTCATACAAACACATGTAGGTGTAACATCTCGTACGAACATCTGTAGATGTCAACTCGTATCATACACACAAATGTAGGTGTCACATCTCGTACTAACATCTGTAGGTGTCAACTCGTCTCATACAAACAAATGTAGGTGTCAAATCTAGTACGAACATCTGTAGATGTCAACTCGTCACCTACAAACAAATGTAGATGTCACATCTCGTACGACTTCTGTAGGTGTCAACTCGTCTCATACAAATAAATGTAGTTGTCACATCACGTACGAACATCTGTAGGTGTCACCTCGTCTGATACGAACAACTGTAGGTGTCACCTCGTCTTGTACGAACAACTGTAGGTGTCACCTTGTCTCGAGCGATCATCTGACGGTGTCAACTCGTCTCATACAAACAAATGCAGTTTTCACATCTCGTACGAACATATGCAGGTGTCAACTCGTCTCATACAAACAAATGTAGTTGTCACATCTCGTACGATCGTCTGTAAGTGTCAACTCGTCTCATACAAACAAATGTAGTTGTCACATCTCGAACGATCATATATAGGTGTCAACTCCTCCCATGCAAACAAATGTAGTTGTCACATCTTAAACGATCATCTGTAGATGCCAACTCGTCATATACAAACAAATGTAGTTGTCACATCTCGTTCGATCGTCTGTAAGTGTCAAATCGTCTCATACAAACAAATGTAGTTGTCACATCTCGTACGATCGTCTGTAAGTGTCAACTCGTCTCATACAAACAAATGTAGTTGTCACATCTCGTACGATCGTCTGTAAGTGACAACTCGTCTCATACAAACAAATGTAGTTGTCACATCTCGTACGAACAAGATTTTTCAGCCAACGACATCTGGCGTGAGGGACCAGAGCTCTATCCTCTGTGCTATCACGCTCTTAAAACCATTGTTTAAAATACTTTATAATTTCGTCGATAACAATATACGTATTGTGTATGTATTACTGTCTGATGTGATTAACCATTCCTGGTGTCCTTCAATGACTCTACATGGCTGAGGTACAGGCAAACCGGATTACCGTATATTCACGAAATAAATAAACTGCTATACGTGATAATCAGCCCTTATCTATAAGTTTACAAATTGATGGATACCACATTAATAAATCGCTGGATCAGTCTATAATGCTATTATATATAGCATTAGTTTATATAAATAATACGTTTGTACTTATTTATTTCAGCCAGATTTTAACGTTAGCTTAGAGTTTATAAAATCTGTTTTCGAGCCCGTTTTCCTAGTACTGAGTGTTTTTGAGAGGCCAACAGGGTCAACCCAGAAACATTTCTGCTATCCGCTTTAAGCTAAATGAAGATTTCTTCTTAAATAGTTTTATATTAGTCTACTTCAAAGTTGTTACTTTGTACATCACTAGTTTTGCATGGGCAATTACTTAGTTCTTTATAAGATCTCCACTTAGTCTGGTTTGTACCCGTGATACTTATTGTTTCTATATTTGATTCATCATATATTCACAGGTCCTGCAAAGATGTGTTCTACATTCCTGAAGAAATTGACAACATATTACAGGTAGGAGATACGAAACAAGTCCAAGAAGACCTGAAGAAGGCGAATGACGAGTTAAAGATTTTGGTTGAAGCTAGACACCTAGACGTGGATACAGTAAAAAAGGACAAAACAGATACATTAAGTAAAATCGAGATCTTTAGACAGACGATCAATACCACATTAGACAAACTCGAGAAAATGACAAGGGACATATTTGACGCCAAACATGAGAACATTCAGAAGAAATTAAACACTGATATCACATTACTAAATGATATGGTGAAATACATGGAAGCGTGCCAACAACAATTACAACTCGCGGAGGGAAATCGTTCACAACAGTTTGTTTGCGTAAAGAAAAGCAAACAGAAAATTTCGCAATCGAAAAACTCCCTCAAAGAGGTAGCTAAATGTCCAACCATTAAAATCGATTTTCAGGAAAATGAAAGTATTATGAAGCTATTGAATGGACTTAAATCACTGGGAGACTTAACTGAGAAAACAAGTTCTAGATCGGTTCAGGTTCATCAGCACAGTGCGCTGTATAAAGTAACAGGTCGTCACGAGTATAACGTGAGTACAAGGCCTGATCCTATGTTTGGTTCCTGTATACTGACAGACGGTACTTTACTACTGACATACTTCAACATGCAGAAACTAGCGAGACTGGACAGTTCCACCTACAAAGTGATAGACGAGTGTGATATGCCTACAGGTCCTATAGCAGTATGTGAGATAAGTCCACAAGAAACAGGTGTAACATTGAACAACAACACCATAGAGTTGGTATCTTTGGGAAGTAAGATGGCGCCAACTCGATCAATAGAGATGAGTCATATTTGTCACGGGCTTGCTGTCAGTAATGGGAAGATGTTCGTGTCAGATTGGGGTAACAACGTCTATGTACATGACACATCCGGGACACTACTGAGAACAATATGTAAGGATCAATCAGGAGCAGATATTTTCTCTCAGACCAGACATATTACAGTGAGTGATGACGGCAGCAAGGTTTATGTTGCCGATCTTGACAAAGGTGTGATTGTTCTGGACAGGAATGGGACAGTACTCTCGCAGTTTTGTGATCCCGAGTTGTCTGGTGCATGTAGAGTATGTACTGATGGTTGTGGTAATGTGTTTGTATGTGGTTATGAGTCTAACAATGTTGTACAGATTGGACCGAGCGGAGATAAAATTGGTGTGATTGCCAAACAGTCAGATGGTATTTCAGGTCCTGTATCCATGTGTTATGATAGGTCAACATCTAGAATGATAGTTACACGCTACAACAGCGGACACGTCGCGGTGTTTGAGTTGATATGAAAAACAAACCAACATGAATATGCACGTGATGCGAGTAAAGTTGGAAATATTCCAGTAAACCATATTAAATAGAAATGTTAGCATAGATATGTGTCGAACACAAAGTAACATTACGATGACGCAAGCCGTATAAATTACAACGTATTGATGAGGCAAAAACAGCTAAAAATGTGTTTGTTACTAACAGTCCTTAGAAAATAAGAGTAGATGGGGTGGAGTAAGCTAGCCGGTTACTAGCTACTATTAACTAGACAAGACAGGTCCGAGGTTGATTATTATTTTGTTTTCATTTCAACAAATCTAAATATTGAGACAGATCTTGTATCGAAATCCAACATCGAGGAGTCGAATTTCGAGCCAGGTCTGAGATCAATATTCATTTTATTTCATTTCAACAATTTTGAATATCGAGCCAGATCTGAAATCGAAATTAAATATCGAGCTTGCCAAATTTCCTGCCATGTTTAAGGTCGATTTTCTATTCATTTGAGGCAATATTGGATTTCAATATCGGATCTGAATCGATATTTAAATCAGTTGAGATAAATATCGATCTCAGGTCTGGTTTGAAATTCGCCAGCTATATATTGAACGTTGTCAGATCTAACTCGATGTTCAAATTTGTTGAAACAAATGAAAATGAATATCTATCTCTATCTCGATATTCGCAAGCTCGATATTTGATATCGATGTTAGATATTCGTTCTCGGAGCAAATTTCGCACAGCTTATATAAAAAGGGATATACGTATCTAACATTCCTTCATCACAAAATCGTGTAAATTTATACTCGATCAAGAAACAGCTTTAATCACACGATATTGTGATGAGAAGTAATAATAATACGATGCTATAATGTGTTGCAATATCACGACGAGATGTTTCAATATCACGACGAGATGTTGTAATGTCACGACGAGATGTTGCGATGTCACTACGAGACGTTGCGATGTCACGATGAGATGTTGTGATGTGAAGTGATAATAGTACGATGCTATAATGTGTTTCAATATCACGATGAGATGTTGCGATGTCACGACGAGATGTTGCGATGTCACCATGAGATGTTGTGATGTCACGATGAGATGTTGTTATGTCACAACGAGGTGTTGCCATGTCACGATGAGATGATGCGATGTCAGAACCAATCCGGACACAGTAAATAAGAGTGCGATTATCATTAATGTTTGATTTTAACAACAGTAATATATTGATAGAATGATAGAAGCAAATTTAAGGCAAATGGATTTTGGCTTTCATTGAACCTGACATCTTTACTAATGAAAAAATGCAACACTTGTGTTCGATCATTATTCTTGAATTAAAAATAAATATAAAAATTTATTAGATTTGCTGTTATATTTTATTTCCCCAATGTTGCACTTACTAATGATGTTGGGACTCGAGCCATGCGGCTCCGTGGCCATGACGCTGTGACGCCGTACTGGCCACTGATTGGGTAGAATACATAAGTGAATAATCGTAAATTTAGTACAAAATGTTGATATTCCAAAAAGGACAAAGGTACACGAATTGTTTAAAAACAGAAAATTTTATATAAACTTGAAGACTGTGGGTTCGTTGTTTATAAACCGTGAACATGACAGTCATTTTCCCATTTTGTTCACGTTACATAAAAAGGGGGTTTAATAAGTAATAATGACAAACAGAGCCATTGAACTATTCGCATTTTAGAAACTGATTTCACAATTTATTTTGGACATGTAAAATTAACCCGTTATTAAAACTACCTGTTACAGGCAAATCCTACTACTGTGTACCCAGTGTATTTTAGCTTGATTGCAATGTAACCTCAGAGCCTATATGAACATAATTCGATTCCACCTCCCATAGGCAGAACCTGTCCTGGATATTGATTCTGAGAGACCAACTGGTCGAGCTGGGGATCGAACCCGCAACATCTAGTGTGAGCGGCTACCACCGGCCCTGTCCACTACACTGCATCGCTTAAATTAGCTCAGCTTTAAACATCATATAAGGGTTTAAAATGTTATTAATTAACAAATCACACCCGAACAATCGAAGAAGTTCAAATCCTACAAATAATACAACGAATGGTTATGATGAATATCAATCCAACGACTTTTGCAGATTTAATAATGTTCTAATTTTATCCGAATGCATGAGTGATCACGGGGAATAGGTTTGATATTGCATATTGAGATACTGACACAGGTGTATGGAGCGTAAACCAAGAAGTCTCTGAGAATGATTTGTCCTAGTTGTAAGAATGTGTTCACAATCTATGTAAAAAAATAATTTTAAAAAGTTAACTAGATCTACCAGCGCATTGTGGGATCGGCAAGACAGCTATATAGTGTCGCTATCAACACGGTACTTAGTATTGGGATCGACCGGGTAGCTACCAAGTTTCGCTATCGATATGGTACTTAGTGTTGGAATCGACCGGGTAGCTACCTAATGTCGCTATCGATATAGTACTTAGTGCTGGAATCGGCCGGGTAGCTTCTTAGTGTTGGGTTCGACCGGGTAGCTACTTAGTGTTGAGATCGACCGGGTAGATACTTAGTGTCGCTATCAATACGGTACTTAGTATTGGGATCGACCGGGTAGCCTCTTAGTGTCGGGATCGAACGGGTAGCTACCTAGTGTCGCTATCGATATGGTACTTAGTGTTGGGTTCGACCAGGTAGCTACTCAGTGTTGGAATCAACCGGATAGCTACTTAGTGTTGGATTCGACCGGGTAGCTACTTGGTGTTTGAATAGACCGGGTAGCTACTTAGTGTTGGAATCGACCGGGTAGCTACTTAGTGTTGGTTTCGACCGGGTAGCTTCTTAGTGTTGGAATCGACCGGGTAGCTACTTAGTGTTGGAATCGACCGGGTAGCTACTTAATGTTGGGTTCGACCGGGTAGCTACTTGGTGTTGGAATCGACCTGGTAGCTACTTAGTGCAGACAGAAAGAGAGACAGACGGACGGACGAACGGACGGACGGACGTTCTGGTGGAAGTGATGTTGTGGGGTGCAGTTTTTATATGTTATAAAACATCTTTTTTTTTATAAAACAAAACAAAACCTATTTTTTTTATCTAACCCTAATGTCACAAACCTTCAGATCCAACCCTAATGACACTAAAAAAGATGAAAAAAGGTGGAAAAAAAAGTAAAAGAAAAATGTGAAAAAATAAAATTAACCCCACAATGCCATTTGGACGGGTTTTCGCACTTGTGGGGTGAACATTGCACCCCACAAGTACGAAAAAAAAACACAATGCCATTCTGTACTGGTAACGCAACCCACAACTGCCGCTCCAGACGAACAGACAGACAGACAGACAGACAGACAGACAGACAGACAGACAGACAGACAGACAGACAGACAGACAGACAGACAGACAGACAGACTTTATGTTTAACTTTTAAATTTGATATACGTCAAATTCTTGTAAGAGAATACTTAATAACAAAATCGCTATAAAATATATGTGATATCATGAAAGTGTAAAACATTTTGTGTTTTAATTCATATATGCATTCATTTGAATTTGCGTCATTTGTGGGCTAACCCATTGAAAATGTTCCGCTGTATATGCTTGCCATTCATTATACTTATTCAATACAACGGTAGATGTACAAAGATATGTTATTTGTCATAAAGCACATAATAAAGCGTTTATTCAATAACAGAATTGTGCATTGTTACTCGATGAATGGGTCATAAATATGTTTAGGTTGAATAAAAATGTGTGTAAAACAATGTATATACTATAGAGTATTTTTTTTCAATGCATTATACTGAGCTATATATAACTGTCTTATATATATGTCTTATATAACCAAACCTGCAATGGATTGGGGCAATATGGGGACATGATAATAGTAAAACATTGAGAAAATTTCATTCTCATACAAATATAAAGTTTAACCTTAAAATCCGTCATATTTCAGCATTTGACTTTGAAACTTCCTTACCTTACCAACTGGAAGGGGCCTTCACCGCCGAAACACTAAAATACATGATTGATAATAGCATTTTATATTCACAATCTAGCATTGAAATTCCTTGTGCAGTATAGTAATAACGATTCGCTAATAAGGATTCAATCTTTCCGTAGAAATGTTTAGCTAATAACGAAGAAAATTTGAGTTATAAAATACGATTTATTTATCACAGCCATTGCTACTGGTATCACATGTGTAACACTGAAAATCGGCATTATAATTACTTTGACTGAAGTTGCTTTACTTTCTGTTTATGTCAGTGCAAGATAGATAACTCGTCCAGTCTTATCTTCTTCCCTACAGTCATGTATTGATTGATTGAATGGATATTTAGCGTCATTTTTATGCCATCGATGGCTAACAGACGATCAGTTAACATAACAACTATGTTCTGGGATCCTGGAAGGTTAACCAGTATTAGAGCACACCCCATCTCCGCAAGTTACTGATAACTTTCCCACTTGAAGAAGAGGTAAGAGACGAATGGTAATTAGACGCATTGTCGTATATAAATCATCACGAAGAGTCTGGCCTGGCGGGGATTCAAACTCACGATCCCTGGATTGATAGTCAGACGCGCTACCGACTGAGCTAATGAAACATGCAGTGCAAGTGAGATATCTCTGCCAGTATTGTATACTTACAAATAAAAGTGAAAGATATTTTGATGGTATGCGTATTACATTACATTGAAACAGTTTACCGCCCGCATCGAAAACACGTCCATCATTTGGTGTCCAGAAGACCATACAGAACATATTGTTTTGTTTGAAGCCGAATACTTACCTCCGGTATCAGGGCAGAAATTATGTTCTTTTTCAAGTTGGATGAAGTATAAGATAGATAACTCCTTAATATTTTTTTCTAATTAACACACAGCAAGATCTCTCGCCATATGTTTGGTCATGGTACATGGGAGACTATCAGTACCGAACACTACAGTCACAAAGGCACGGTTGAGTAAGTAGTTATGCACATCAATATGTTTAATTGCCTAGTTATACAGTACATGCAACCACTCTCGCTCTCTGTACAACAGTAAATAACAGATTCAAACACGCGCGGAGGAACAGTACACAGATGAATGCTGTTACAAAATGACATTTTCCCTTCCAATTCCACCGTCTCCATAAACATAACAAAAAAACATCACCATTTTAATTAAATCAATTAATTTTCTTCTAATTCAAATTTTCGAACGAAGAAATTCTATTTCCTTTTACACCACAATAGTTTTCCCCCCAATTCTATTAATATATTAAAATCTTGCCCTCATTCTATTTATAGATAAGTGTATAGTATAACAGAGCATAAAGTACGATGATATTAAAGGGGTTATATCAGGAAAAAAACACTATAAATGTCTCAAAATTATAATTATTTTAAAAAAAAAAAGAGCATCTCATTATCATTAATGAATAAAATCAAAATGGTTTGGTATGTCAAATTCACCAAAACGTGACATAATCGATATTTAAATTGGAGTGCAAAACTTGAAACGAAATCCCCATTCTAAAAATAGACAGCACTTAATTAACTTTATATCGTCATTTGGACACTTTTTAAGATGAAGTAAATTGTATTACGTGTAAACCTGTATAACGGATCATATTAAAATCAAAGTGTAATCGCGTGACTCATTTTATACGTTACAAAATATGTTGCAATTTTAAGCGGGAAGTCTAATTTAGTCTAACCTAGGCGCGTATGATATTTTGGAATGTTTAAATAGATATCCCTTTGCCAATGTGGGATCAGTGAGTACATATAGGGATGCTATATTAGAAATAAATGTTTTTAGCCAATTTAATTTTTTTGACAAATTCTGATGTATTCCCTTTAATAAGTCGATTAATATGTATAATGATCTACCTTACTATATAGGGTAGCCAAATGTGCAGAAAGGCGAGATTGAAGATAGAAAGGCAGAGACTTTGAGAACATAGACGAGAAATGTACAATGTTACTGTAATAATAAACCTGGGTTGTTTTGTGTTGTTTTAATACAAATTGATTTAATAAAACCACACTTTGCCACAACACTAGTTAAGAATGGATATGCTATGTATAAACGACTGCATGTGTATACTAAGCAGTGTATAAGCTTCACTAGATGTGATCCGAGAAGGACATTTTGACGGAAACAGTATATTTATATATCATTTCAAACTCTTCATAAACACTGACACAATTTATTTGTCGCATATTCATATCCTTATATGATGGCTTAATTTCAACTTTTAACAACTCTATTATATCGACCGTTTGTAACTCAACATGGTATGAGGAAAATAGCAGTAACGTAACCCCCACCCCCATCCCCCACCACCACCACCACACACACATACTTCTGGGACATGGTCAGGGCTGGAGCGCGTGGTCTAGTGGAATAGCACTGAACCCATGACCGGAGGGTTCTACCCAGGAAGACTTCGAGCGTGATTTGTCTAAGTTGTAAGAACAATTTTGGTAAAATAAATAAGTTTAAGGAAGTAAGTATGGGCTGGACGCCTTGGAGAACTACGGACACTTATAGCTGACGAGATCTTGATCGGTATTTGTAGTTGAAGGAGTGCATTGTTTGGATCTATGCCAAAACAATAAACAACATTTTCAATTCAGTGAGTTCAACCTGAAATGATATAGATTAAGATTCACTACTTTATCACAAGTGTAACGTCAACATACATGTTTCTCGTTACATTAGATAACATTTATAACATAGCGCATGCCAGGTTAACAAAACAAAGCGCGGTATTAATTTTCACATTGGTACGTATTGATTTCTTGATATTGAATACCTGAAATAATTGAGAAAGAAATCATACGATTGCATTTAATCAAGTTGTAGTAAACAAGGTATGGGTTAACCGTTATAAATTTAACACATTTATGTATAGTTCATACAAAAGTCAATATTTACTTGTATTGAAATATATTCGACAAACGCAAACTTAATTCACTATGGACATACTTGCCAGCTTCAATAATGTATATACATGTAGGTATCTATTTTTTTGCGATTTCTGTGACTTTTCTACATATATGGCCTTGTGCAACAATATAGTTTTATATCGATTCAGTTTATCTATATAGGAATCTAGTATCTTGAGCATCTTTATCTGGGTAAAATAGATGTTGACTCGTATCTCAATGAATGTCCCCGTTACTCAGAAATATGAACATGTAAATATGTTTACGGCATGATGCTGCCTTACCCAAACATTTGCTGTATGGGGATAATCTAAATAAATGCCCCCTCTCTCGTTTTTCAAATGTACCCATCTCAGGGTTCCTTGGGCTACGCCGCGCCGATTTCTTTATTCCCAGCATGGTCATTCATTGCGGCATTGAGTAGTTCGTATATAATAATTATTCGCTCAATTGCGAAGTAAGATAAGAGATAATATGAATCATTCAAGAGTCCGATTCTTGAATAGAATTATTAGTGAGTGTTGTTATATTTTGCGGCTCGAACTTAGGAACGAACCAGTGACCTCTGACATACATCGACAATGTCATACCCGCTTTACTTCTACCCAGTTTGAACACTTAACTTATTCGATTGTTCTTAACCTCAGAAGATATAGGTTGTGACTTGCAAATCAACGACGTAGTATATACAACAATGAAATTGAAAGACGGGTTGTTGTTAAAAATTAAAGTCGCTTTAACATGGAAGCAATTTTTATTCACTAAAATAAAATGTGAACAAAGTCATATTAGCGTTTCCATTTTTTAACAATATAGACTCATCGTTTCATTTCTTCCTAATTTTAAAATATTAAAAGGCATTATTATATTCTACCTGTTTATTTACAAATAATTTGTCATTAAATTCACAATTCACATTTTGTCAAATGAAGAGCTAGTTCACATGCTAGACAAGGTGTAGTAAAACATGATTCTAGTATCAACCATGCATTATCAGTTAACCAACTGGAAATAACATATCAGATCACAAATATATCTATTTCTTTATCTTTTATTCAAGAATCAGAAACATAATTAAGTTCTATACAAATAATCACACAAAGGGGCTCTGACCCTTATTCTGTTATCCAATGAAAATCATTGAAGAAGATGTTGGTTCATATAAAGTGAAATAATTTTAAAATAAGTTCCATTCTTTGGAGGTAATTTTATAACAACAAAAGAAGAATATCCAATTAACTATTTTTAATTGCCATTTCAAAGAACTTGTCAATTTTATACAGTCTTTTTAATCTCTAATCTCCTCAGTGTCACATGTTTATATCTGATATATGTTTATTTATTCTTAAACATTCAATAGGTCATTAGGATACAACATGATTATACATATAATAAAAGTGATAACGTATAAGATGTTTGTGCAAATGTATTTTAAAAAGTTACCAAAGCATAAACATATCAAATGTATACACGCACGCACGCACGCACGCACGCATGCCCGCACGCACACACGCACACACACACACACTGTTGTTATCGTATATGCTGTGTTATTATATCAGAACAATATTTCATAATTATCATAAAATTTAGAATGTAGTTTCTGACATTAAGTGCTGATAATAATTTAAACATATCAGCTGATATAATAAAGTTGAAAATAATTTGAACGTTCAAAAATTTAATATATTTGTATCTAGCATAGAGTTTCCACATGTGATAAAAGATATACATATACTAAAACACGTCATATCAAATTTTGTTTTACTGGATATTTTATTATTTCTTATCTTAAAAAAGAAACCACTAAGATATTTAATAGATTGCTTGTTTTGACTTTGCATCAATGCTAAAACTTTAAACAAAGTTGACCTTTTCAATAATGATATTCATATTTGGCACATTTAGAACATTTATAAACCTTTATGTATAAATGTCTCTATATCAGTATATACCTAACGGTATTACTGTGGCCATTCTGAATAGTAATCATCCTAAAACATCATGTCAGTTATTACAACTAAGACAATGAGGGCCGATTACTACTCAACACAGATCTGGTTCAGAGTTACTTAATTTATATTCCGGATTTAAAGTTAATTAATAATTGGGCGTGTACATCATTGCACGGAGTAGCTATAGCTGTCACAGTGTGTTATGCAACCAATTCATACCTGAATACCTGTCTAAAACGTATCATTCAGTGTTATGTTTCCAACTATTCTCTAGTAAACCAAAACGGACTGTAAGTACCGACACTGAATACGTTAAAGGAAAATATCCACATATGTGTCATATTTCGCATTACTGATAAAGGTTTTTCTTAACATTTTACGATACATAACTTGGTAATTTGTTTGCAAGTGTTTAGCTAAAGTGCTTAACTATTTTACACTGTTTTATAACATTTTCTTATTTATTGATATAAAGTTATAGAGTTTTTAAAATAGCTACCCTTAATACAAACTTTGAATGATATATATTATCAAGTTTATTATCAAAAATGTTGTCTTACTTTTTTTTAATAGTTGTTTATGACTGATAGATTTTTGCGACATTTTATATTACTGAATGTTTATGCAGATTTCGACATTTGGTCACATTGTGTCAAGTGAGAATATTACCCGATACTTGTCGAAATGGTATGCTCGAGTACTAGTTAACCTTCCTGGATCCCAAGAAAGAGTGGTTAGGTTAACTTATTGTCTGTTAGCCCCCGATTGCATAATGATGACGCTAAATAGTCAAACAAACACACATGAAAAGAACACGGACGATTAATCTATTTAGAACTCACAGAACACTCCACTTGCCGTCACTGACAGATGAACTAACCTATGCAACTATCTATAGTTTCAGTTATTTTCTGTCACTGACAGATGAACTTACCTATGCAACTATTTATAGTTCCAGTTATTTTCGTCACTGACAGATGAACTAACCTATGCAACTATCTATAGTTTCAGTCATTTTGATCTCTATATGGTATGGGTATATTTGAAACATGAATTTAACGTTAAAGAGGTCTCGCCTATACATTTATGTTCACGAAATGATCCAGCTGTACCTCGTCTGAAAGAAAACTATGTCACTTGAAGACATCGGTGCCGTTTTCTACAACAACACATGTTACTTTCCAGAAATAAGTGTTTAAAAAGGTCGTCGATTAATCAATTGTATTCGTGATTGATATAAGAAATCCGAAGATTTGTTATTGTCACGTGACATGAAAATGAAGTGTATATCGGCACGACGGTCGTGCCCATTTTTTTTTCAGAAATGTATAACTTACATGACTTTATAAATGCGCGCTAATTTCATTTAGCATTTAAAAGAAGCAACGTTTAAAAAATATTCACCAAATACACGAGGTACGTTTTTTTTAATCTTGTCATGTAACATAAAGTATCAAGTTAAGTGGAGCCGATAAGTGTTAAGGCAAAAGAGGCACGTGGCCATCTTAAATAAAGACAGATTTGGTTTGTAATAATGCGGTATGTCTATCAATACTGAAGACTTGATACATCATTTATGCACTACATGTTTAGAAAGATGTTGATAATGAATGATTGGTAAAGAAACATTAACTGATATAAGTTCTTTTAAACTATAAATAATAACATAACGTACAGCGCTGAGTGCCAATTAAACATATCCGGTAAATGATACGTAAATTATATAGAGATATTTGACCCTGGTTTAAGTTCAATTAAATTAAACGATTGCAAATGGCGCGTGTAATAGAAGTATATTTTATCTGTATGTACATGTATAAAACGGGAACGCCGTTATATATGGGGTGCCGTTTTACTATTTAAACTCAATTAGTGATATCACCCATACGAATAGATGATATCACTCATATGAATAAATGATATCACTCATTCGAATAAGTGATATCACTTATTCATATTCAAATAAGTGATTCGCTTATTCGAATGAGTGATATCACCTATTTAAAACGAATAATTGATATCACTCATTCGAATAGGTGATATATTTCATTCGAATTAGTCGAAACTGAATAGGTGATATCACTTATTCGAATGAGTGATATCACTTATTCGAATGAGTGATATCACCTATTCGAAATGAATCAGTGATATCACTGATTCGAATAGGTGATATCACTTTTTCGATTTATCAAGCAAGAACAAAACAGAGTGATCCCTGCTAAATGATTCAACAGTGAATACATGATGAAAATGATTCAGCAGATATAGATATATGTGATCCAGCAGTGAGTATATGACCTACAGCCGCAAAAATAAATGGTCTTATAAAATGATTAAAGATTAAACCAATATATATTCTACATCACAATAATATTTATTTTATAACATAATATTTTTTTACACAATATATTTGATATTTCCATTTTATTCTTGTTATAGATCTACATCTATATTTTATTAAATATGTTAACATCCTTGGGAGAAATCATTGTGTATATTCATTTCGAATGTGATATCACTTATACATAACGAATGAGTGATATCACTTATTCGAATAAGTGATATCATTTATTTGAATTGGTGATATCACTTATTGGAATGAATGATATCACCTATTGAGGTTAAATAGTAAAACGTCATCCCATAGTAATAGCGTAGTAAATGAGCACACGTTAATAAAGGGACCGAGGTAAATTTCATATAAAGGACAACGCCTGCTTTAAACTATGCTACAGTTAATGACTATCAATTTCTGGATAACCTCGATTACAAAACTAGAAAAATAACATTTGTAGCTGAATCGCAGGGTGGCTCAGTGGTGAAATGTCTCAGTTGGGTTTAAGTTAGTGGAAGATTTATATCGAAGATTGTATCATGTGACTTGGTGGGGTAAAATGCACCAACGAATCCGGAGTAGGGTGGGCAGACCACATCGGAATCCCGAAATATTTCTGAAATAAGGATTTTGAGTCAAACGGCTTAAGTTTACTATCGTTGATACCTACGCCGCCCGGAAATTGGCGGATTGCTCCTTACCGATTTCCCCAGATCTGCCTATGTAGTATCATATGTGGTATACCACATGTTAGACTTATACTGATATAATACTGCGTTAATAGCTACTATATTGATATCACAAAACACATTGTAAAACTGCCTCTATACTGTCAAAGGAACATAGATAGAAGTATGATTCGTCTGTTTTAATCCATAAATATCGTCCTTTCTCAGTGTAATAATATCTGTTGGAATGTTTAGCAAATACGCAGTAAAGAAAATTTGAGTCATAAAACTACGATGTGTGTAACACAGCCAATAAATAACACGGGTATCATAATTCGCCGCCAGTATACTCGAATGACCTTGCCTGTGGAGAAATGAAAAGTACCGATAAATGAGATAGTGTTTTTTGTCTTGCTTTATATGTTTGAATGGCATAAAAAACAGCCATGTTTTCGGATTCGTTGAATTACTGTGATTTTTCTCAGCAAGTAATGTATCGTCCTTTTTATTCATTTATTTTGAAAATATCTTACTCTGTAACTTTGTTTACACTGTCGGACACATGCTCGATGTAAGCAGTATTTGATTTGTTTATAATTCTAGTGAAACAGACGAATCAAGCCAATCATATGGTGTCAATATAACACCACGCAGAACACATGTAAAAGACGGGCTATGTGAAGCCTCATGATCGCATCCGGTCTCAGGGTTGAAAATATGTCTAGTTTCATTTTCAAGTTGCAGGAAGTACAAGAGAGATAACTCGTTAAGTTTTGTTGTCTACTTCACACACAGCATGATCTCTCTCGTCATATGTTGGGTCATGGTACATGGGAGACTACCAGTACCGAACACTCACAGCCGCCACCAATGTTTAATTGTCCAATTTAAAAATTACCAACTTGCAGTAACCGCAACGACGCTCTCTCTCTCTCTCGCTCTCTCTCTCTCTCTCTCTCTCTCTCTCTCTCTTTTATATACGAATACATATTCATAATGTATAATAAACAGTACACCGGCTTCTTTTGATATGATACGAGCAGAAAAACTGGACAGGAAAAGTATATTTAATGTAATTTCTAAATCTACATTAATACAGACTCGATTTATTCGTCACATATTTATATCCTATGATGTCTTAATAACTTTAAACAATGCTGTCTATTATATCGACCGTCTATAACTCCTCATAGTATGAAGTTAACAGTAGTACCGCCTCCCCCACAGACACATTCGTCTCGAGTGGACGCCGGGAAAACTACAGAACATGACTCGATCGGGATTCGTAGTTGACAACATGTCGAATTCAGGGAGTTGTATTAGAGACAACAGTAACTGTTAGAGGTTTGATTCCAGAAATAGATTCAAGATTTTAATAATTGTAATGTATATAATTGTATGCATCTTCCTGTTAGAGTTGACTGATGTATTACATAACAAGCCAGGAGGCGAAGCGGAGTGTGGCGGGTTGATGAAAAATGCAACTGCTAAATATATTTATGTTGATGTTTCTGAGTTAGTGGTAACATGATATCTTCTTTGTGTTTACTAAACGCAATGACAACTAAATACGACAAGGACGGCTGTCCCCCCCCCCCCCCACACACACACACACCCCTCACCCAACATTCACACCCACCCACACCACCCACACACACACTCAAATATTTACAATACTTATAGTTTCTCTGGCTTCAATATTTCTGTATAGTTTTCATTTTTATAAGCTCAGTGAGTTTATATATATATATATATTGCCTAATGTAACAATATCTAAATGAATTTCCATATTACTCAGAAATATGCTCATGATTTTATTCTCAGGGCAGCATTCTGATTTTATACAAAATGATATTATGTGAAGATGTTATGTGAAGATGTTATGTGAAGATGATCGTATTGTAATAGGTGCATCATTTCACATTTGTTTAACGTACTATGTTTTGCATTAACAAAATGTCCATATGTATTTGTGTTTTTTGTACTGTTCAATTTTAACCGAAAACAATTTACTTCCGCTGTTAAACATTAATCATTATTAATGATGTATTAGTTTATAAAGTAGACTGATGAACGTGTTTTTGTTGTTGTTGTTTGTTGTGCGTGGCGGATGCATTGTGTGAATGGAAGAGATTCCGAGAGATATTGAATTATTTACTTACATATACATGTATTGGTGTTGTATTTTGCATCAATAACTTTAATACGAAAGTGTCTTACTTTCTACTAAACATTAGAAAAAAAATAAATTATTTTAAAACGTTACATTGGTAAATATGCGATTATGTGGCTCGACTTTGTGAAAGAATGAACGTTGATTGCTGGTATGGACAACGACGTCACGTTACGTCCGTTAATTAACTATCGTCCAATTATATCACGTGTTCCAGTGATCTCATTGTATCAAACAGCGTTACAAACTTTACTTTAAATTGTACAAATTTTAAAGGAACACGGGTCAATAGTCTGACCTTGAAAAGTACAGTCGAGGATATCGTCCCAGCATGGCCATTCGTTGTGGTGTTGAACATATCATTTTACTAGTAATTTACTTAAGCTAGATTTAAGTCCGTTTCATGAATTGAACTACAAATAGTGAGTGTTGTTTTGGCGATGACCGGCCCGAGCTTGTAACAAAACCCATGACATCTGACATCAGTCGCCAACATTATATCCACTACTCTACATCCTGTTTCAACAATTGAATTTTATTCTAATGACCGTGATTGTTTAACTTGATAAGTTTCTAATCAACAATAAATTATAATTAAGCAACTATGAAATAGAAAGGTCGGTTGGTTACACACTTTGAATTATGGTCCGTTATTACTTTATTTTCCTACCGTATTATATATATTATCAATGTATTATATGTGAATGCACGGGTTAGAAAAATATAAATTTTCGCTATCGAACTGTATGAACAACGTCAACACTTCAAGTTTATACTGTTTATACGTTTATTTTGTCAACAAATTCGGATCATGGTACATGTTTTTCCTTTTTAGAAATATTTAAAAGAATCAGTCTTCTCTAGCTGTTTGCTGTTATAAAAGTAGCTTTTTTTTTTAATCAGAAGCAATAAGCATACTGAACAAGTAGTCCGAATATCATGGTTCGAGTCCCAACCGCTCATGTTTCATCAATGTACTAACGGGAAATAACATACAAGACAACACATACATATTTTGTTCAAGACTAATAGCCATATTCACACAAAAGGGCAGATGTGCCCCTAATTATCTTATCCAATGAAAATGAAGCATTTTAGGAGATCTTGCTTCATTATAAATCCATTTTTGATGATAAATACTTTTTGAAAGATAGTTGTTTGACAACAAACACTTAAAATCAAATTAACGTTATTTAGGAATTTGTCGTTTTTGCTCATTAAGCTTTTTAATTTCTCATTTTCCCCAGTGTCATTTCTTTAAACATTAGCGGGTCCTCCGTTGTCGAATGGTCTAACGTGCTTTCGTCTAACGATCACTTACCGCCGCTAAGCTCGTGTGTTCATGCCTCTCTTGGTATAACAACTTTATGTGAAAATTAAGTCAAATTCCTTGCAAAATGACGGTGGTTCTACTTAGAATGAGTCTGAGGTCTTCTTTTATCAATAAAACGGGATATGTCACAGATACATGTAACATGTCATGTGTTCAAAATGGCGATAAACCCCATGAAATATATATATGTTAAAAATTCTCATAAAACATGTGAGGACACAACTTGGCTAGTATAATAATGATATAACTGCAATTACAACGTAACTATAACTACCTGCGACATAGGCCCTATAGTGCAGCACTAATTCCATATAAAATGCGTGCAAAAGAATAACTAATTCATAAATAAAACTCAAATACAACGCGCGCACATACACCCACGAACGCTTGCAAACACGGACTAAAACATTTGTTCCTTTCTATCATGCCTCAAAATAACGCAGTGAAGACGCGAATTTATGGTAACATGTTTGAGTCAAAAACCTACGATTTAGTTTACACGGCCAAAGAAACTGATATTGCATTCTTAATAACTGAACACTAACATTTAGCCGTTTGTATAGACACTTATATGAGCTGGATTTGCCTGTATTTCAAAACTTAACACAAGACAGATAACTCGCTCAGTCTTATCTTCGAACAAACAGGGCTACGTTCAGCACCGTATAACAGCAAACATGTTTGTGTGCTAGCTCCCCTAAAATTACCGCAAGCTGTGTGCAAATCTTATGTTGACCCAGTCTTTAGGAAAATATATATAAGCAAACGTTGAACCGACCTGAACGTTCCTTACAGTCAAACGACATATAGTGTAAACATTAGAACACTATGACAGATAATACACATTCCTAATAATTGGATAACTGGTTCTCCTTCACGACAAAACACACCAAACATTTGATGAAAGAAGACCGTACAATATACATACTATAAGGTAGATAACTCCTTCAGTCTTATCTTCTTGCAAACATTAGATGGTAAACATTCCTAATAACTGGACAATTGGTTGTCCGTCACGGAAAACACACCAAACATTTGATGAAAGAAGACCGTACAATATACATATAAGGTAGATAACTCCTTCAGTCTTATCTACTTGCAAACATTTGATGGTATACATTCCTAATAATTGGACAAACATACCAAACATTTGGTGTTTAGAAAACCATACAATACAACTGTAATAGAGAGGAGATGGTATAGAATCCGAATGCTTATATTATTACTGCGATGTCAGGGTAGATAGTAACTTTGCGTTATGTTGCAGCTTGTACAAGACAGATAACTGGTCCTGTTGTGTAAACTTTACATAACAAACATGAATCATGAGAGTTGAGATAAGTAGCATCCATCAACAGCCACAAACACTCATTTAGTGAAGAAAAGCAAGCGAACATCATAATGTTTTATTACCAAATTGAATAATAACAATTCACTAAATGCAATAGCATACATGGAAAACATAAATTTGGCAATTATTAATAAACGAACGCATGTGTATTGGGGTATGGGACTACCAACGTCATTTGATACGATTTGAGGACTAGAACTTGACGGTAGAAGTAGCCTTCAATTGTATAAGGACGTGCATCTCATTACATACATAGAGATTGTGCTTTATTTGTCCCATATTCATGTGATAGTGTAATGTCTTGATAATATTTGTTTAACAGTTTAAATATACCTGATCTGTAATAAGGTAAAGTGCATAAAGAAAATATTATGATGTACCCCTCTCACACACACTCACACTCAAACACTCGCAAATGGCGATATCAACGAAACATCTATGTGTTTTATATTCGTATTGCAATATAACTTTGATCAATTTTATCAATTTTATTATTAATTGTTCTTTCTCCTCTGATATCTACCATCACATGACTCAGTGTTATGAGGAATATTTATGGTGGTTTGTTGTTGATTCAATATATGATCTACTTGACCGGAAGTGACGTATGTCATGGTTGTGTTATCTGTTGTCGGACGAAACTCTGTTTGTACTTTACATAATCTAGAACTAAAACACCTGATCTGACAGGTAAATATTTTATGGACATTTTGATGTGATCAACACCGGCTCCTTACAATAAAGAATGCTTTGACGTCTGTGTGCTTGCAGTTTTAAACTGGTAAAGCCAGACTATATATGTATTCTTGCAGACACTACCCGTTTATTATTAAATATTGTTTCAATATAAAGTGCAAGGAACAAGGAACCGTGTAAAGACAGTGTTATATTCGCCATTCATAACAACGAGCACAAACACACATCGGTACAATATGTTTCCCGTTTTTGTTGAAATATTTAAAGGCATCACTTTTCTCTACCAATTATCTTAATTATAAACTTCACAGTCACATTCCATTCAAGCAGCAGCTAGTTAACAATGATAAGCATGCTTGGAACGAAATATCGTGGTTCGAGTCCCAGTGCCGCATACATTAGCAATGAATCATAGAGAAATAACACGTAACACAAAATATTTATATATTCGTTTATTTTTATTGCATGATCAACATAAATAAGTTCCATACACTTTTTCATACAAGTTTAGTTTAAACTTATCTATTTTACTTCGATTGCGAAACAAGTTAAGATTTAATATACAAATCAAGTTCGAAGTCTTCCTGGGTTGAACCGTTACTAAGCATATCCGGAAACATGTCTTGCTCAAGGACACCATACATTTCCGTGGGGGGGATCAAACGCACGACTCATGTCAATTTTTATACATTAAGCTTTTTAACTACTTATCTTATCTACTCAGTGTTTGTTAATTGTGGTAGATAGTCCACTATTTCATATTTCATAAACAAAAGACCAAGATCTTTTTTAGTTTGGTTACTTTGATTTTGCATCAGTGCTTAACATTGATACAAACTTGACATGTTCCATAATGGTACTCGTACTCTATTTAAGCATATTTAGTAAGTTTACAACATTTTATGTATTAATATCTTTATCTAAAAGAAAGCCTAGCAACCTCCATGTGACTATCTTGTATATTTGTTGATAAATCACCCAGTGATCGTCCATTTAAAACGCTAATAGTATTAAATGAGTTAAATGAAACATGATAATGCATGCTTTGTAACTTTTGCCAATAGCGGATCGAGAGGTCGCACGTGACGTATACAAATTAGCACAATAATGAACTGAATACACGGTTTCTAATCCAAAATGTCACAAACTTTAGTTATTACTTATTTATTGTGTTATATAACATGCAATTTACTCGATTGTAAAAATAAAACACGACGTTTATATCAAGTTATTTTAAGCCCATTTGCTGGATATACAAGTAAATAGTGTTATATTTTAGGGGTGATCGGGTTGAGCCGGGATCGAACCCGTGAACTCTAGCGCCAGAAAGCAATATAATATCTACATCACTAGCGTCCCACTAATTATGTTAATAACGTATATATAATATCATAAGCTCACTTTCCCTACTATGTTCTTCTTTAGGTCAGAATATGGCATCTGTATACATGTATGAAACATTAATTTAGTACGGATAAATTGTGCAGAAAACAATGAACTAAAATCTACTACAAGTGACTGTATCTATGAATTGTAATAATAAAAATGTAATTAAAATAACAGCTAATTTCACATTTGTGGATAGGTCGATTAATAGTATCTATATTTCTCACATGCGATATTTTGTACTTCACACCAAATTGAAAACCTTGATTTTTTTTTGCTGTCGTTTGTTACTATCAGTCTCGATGTTGACCTATCATAACACACGGTTAAAGGGTGTGAAATGCCATCTGACTGGTTTGTTATCACACCAATTTTATCTCCGCTTGGTCCAATCTGTAAAACCTTACTGGATGAAAAACAACATACAATCACGTTACCACAGCCGTCGGTGCATACTCCCCGTGCACAAGACAACTCTGGATCACAAAACCGCGAGAGTACTCTCCCATTCCTGTCCAAAACAATCACACCTTTGCCAAAATCAGCAACATAAATCTTGCTGCCGTCATCACTCACTGTAAGATGTCTGGTCCTAGAAAAAATATATGCTCCTGATTGGTCCTTACATATTGTTCTCAGCAGTGTCCCGGATGTGTCATATACATAGACGTTTTTATCCCCATCTGATACGAACATCTCCCCATTACTGACAGCAAGCCCAAAACAATGATGACTCATCCCTATTGATCGAGTTGGCGCCATCTTACTTCCCAAAGATACCAACTGTATGGTTGTGTTGGTCAATGTTACACCTGCTTCTTGTGGACTTATCTCACATACTGCTCTAGGACGGTCAGGCATATCACACTCGTCTATCACTTTGTAGGTGGAACTGTCCAGTCTCTTTAGTTTCTGCTTGCCGTTGTATGTCAGTAGTAAAGTACCGTCTGTCAGTATACAGGAACCATCCATACTGCTACATGCTGTATTCACTTCATACTCTTCCCGCCCTATTACTTTATAGAGTGCATGGTGCTGCTGAACTGGAGCCGATTTCGAGGTTGATTTCTCAGTGATGTTTCCCAGTGACTTAAGTCCACTCAATAACTTCATAATACTTTCATTTTTCTCAAACTCGATACTAATGGTAGGACACTTAGCTACCTCTTTGATGGCGGTTTTCGACTTCAAGATGTTTTCTTCACATTTCTTCATGCATACAAACTGCTGTGATCGATTTCCCTCTGCTAGTTGTAGTTTTTGTTGATACGCTTCCATATCTTTCACGATATCATCCATTGACGCGATGTCAGATTTTAATTTCTTCTGAATCATTGCATGATTTGCTTCAAAAGTATCCCTTGTCATTTTCTCCAGTTCATCTAATGTGGTGTTGGTTTTCTGTCTAAATATTTTAATTATATTTAAGGTGGCATTCTTGTCTTTATTAACTGTATTCAGCTCCAGGTGTCGCGCTCCAATTAATTCGTTTAGTTCGTCATTCGCTTTCGTCAAGTTTTCCAGGATTGGCTTCGTATCTCCTACATGAAGAAGGTTTTCAATTTCCTCAGGAATGTAGAAAACATCTTTGCAGGACCTGTAACCAGAAGGTTAAATAAATAAAACAAAATAGTATTCTCATGTATAACATGTTATACGAATACTATACTATGAATTTACATGTATACAACAATACATGAACCGACACAAAACGCATACCTAAGAATCACCGTTTCCAACGTTAACGGCGGATAGTTTGTATTGTGATATGGTGGTTTCAACGTTTCACTGACGGATTTCCCTGAAAATTTTCAGAAATAATCATTGTATGAGATAGGAAATGCTTTTTATGAATCTAAAAGGTCATGTGTTTGAGAGCCATGTTCTGTTAAAAACATTTATAGGAGAATGTTTGCCAATTACTTGCCGAATGACGATGGTTCTATTCAGATTCATTTCGCAACCTTCATCCACCGCTAAATCTTGCATGATGTATTTAACATTATATATGCTTAAATAGTATTAAACCCACCCTTACAGTTTTGATTACATATTTCACTTACATGTGAATCTTGTATTGGGTATGCATTTACAGTTTACTTCCACACGCATTTCGACAACTAGAGTATTTACATTAAATATATATCACTGGTTTGTCCATGAATCGGTATAAATAATTTTACCTCTTATCTTGAATAAAAATATATCTATCTGTACCATACCTCAAGTTGATTTTAATGTTTACATTTACCCAATCTAGATTACTGTTGCGTTATCTATGTGGAATTGTTACACTAGACGATGAAGATCTACAAGACTTATGGTTACAAATATACTACTCTTTAGTTTGGTGTTAAAGTGTTAAATTTCAAAATGCAGTATTTAATATGTACAAATCATTTATTCAAGTCCCTGAGTGTATATATCAATAGTATATAAAAATTACTACATTATGTATAGATATAACCTACCTGTGCTTTTCGGCTATACAAACACGGACCTTTACCTGGATCCGCATACGGAATATATGTTTATAAATGTATATCAAAAATACTACACATGTATAAGTGTTACCTACCTGTGCTAAAAAGAAATACAAACACAGATCTGTACCTGAATTCGCATACGGAATACATGTATATAAAATGTATGTCAAATATACTGCACATGTATAAATGTATATTACCTGTGCTTTACGACCATACAAACACGGATCTGTACTTGGATTCGCATACGGAATATATGTATATGAAATGTATGTCAAATATACTACACATGTATAAATGTAACCTTTATGTGCTTTACTGCCTTACGAACACGGACCTGTACCTGTATCCACATACGGAATATATGTATCTAAAATGTATGTCAAATATACTG
Organism: Panopea generosa; assembly: GCA_029582155.1. Taxonomy (NCBI): domain Eukaryota; kingdom Metazoa; phylum Mollusca; class Bivalvia; order Adapedonta; family Hiatellidae; genus Panopea; species Panopea generosa. The sequence continues at coordinate 32,731,817 of CM055896.1, forward strand.
CACATGTTTAAACGTAACATACCTGTGCTTTACGGCCATACAAACAAGGACCGTTACCTGAATCCGCATATGGAATATATGTATATAAAATGTATGTCAAATATACTACACATGTATAAATGTAACCTACCTGTGTTTTTCGGCCAAACAAACACGGACCGTTATCTGAATACGCACATGATATATATGTATATAAAATGTACGTCAAATATAGTACACATGTTTAAATGTAACCTTTCTGTGCTTTACGGTCAAACAAACATGGATCTGTGCTTGGATCGGCATAAGGAATATATGTATATAAAATGCACGTCAAATATACTACACATGTTTAAATGTAACCTACCTGTGCTTTACGGTCATACTAACACGGATCTGTACCTGGATCCGCATATGGAATATATGTATATAAAATGTACGTCAAATATACGAACACATGTATAAATGTAACCTACCTGTGTTTTACGGTCATACAAACAGGGATCTTTACCTGGATCCGCTTACAGAATGTATGTATATAAAATGTATGTAAAATATACTATACATTTTTAAATGTAACCTACATGTGCTTTACGGCCGTACAAACACGGATCTGTGCCTGGATCCGCATACGGAATAATGTATATAAAATGTACGTCAAAAATACTATACATGTATAAATGTAACCTATCTGTGCTTTACGGCCGTACAAACACGGACTTTTACCTGGATCCGCATACAAAATATATGCTTATCGGAAATCTACTTAGTGATGAGAGTGATCAGAAAAGGCTACTCAGTGTTGAGATCTACCCATTGTTTCATTGATAAGGGATATACTCATTATTTTGAGTGACCGGGATCTATTTAGTGTTTAGAGTCACTTCAGATGTACTCCGTGTTTAAAACGATAAGAAAGCTACTCAGTGTTTGGTCTGATCGAGGATTTGCTCAGTTTAGTCAAAGACCGTTCTGTTTTGTCTGCAAAAACACACACTCCGTAATGGGAGTAACAAGAAATCCGACAGTATAAAACCCGACTAGTGCTTGGAATGACCGATAATCTACACTGTGTTGGGAGTCACCGAAAAACTACCCTGTGGTTTGAGTTACCATCTTATCAGTGTTGAGAGAGGCAAAACATCAGCTATTTAGTTTAGGGAGTGACCTGATATCCGCTGGGATTTGTGAATGACTCTGAATCTACTCAGTTTTGGGAGTGATCAGGATTCTCCCATTGTTGACAGTAATCGGTGAACTTTTCAGTCACGGCTTCTGGACTCTTGGTTAACCAGTTCACAAGCACACCTCCCACCGAAAATAATTGACAACTTCCCCGCCTGAATCAGCGTTGAGATACGATGAATGACAATAACACACAATGTTGTATATCAAACATCACGGAGACTGACAGGGCTCGGCATCATCGTTCAGAGTCGGTACTTTTGTTGAGGATAATCGGGGATCTACCTAGTATTAAAAGTGATCGGGAATCCACGCATTGGTAAGAGTGTTTGTGAATCTACTCAGTGCTTGGAGTAATCTAGCATTTATACATTGTTTGGAGTAATTCGAAATATAACTTGTTTATTATGACACCCTTGCAAAGATTTAAGTTTAGTAAATCAAGGTAACATATTTAAGTCATTTATTTTACACGGCCGAAGACACTGGTATTACATTTGTGGTGTTACAAGTAGTTCTCTACATACTTATGACATGTTGTACAAGATATGTAACTCGTCCACTGCTGTGGTGTTACAAGTAGTTCTCTACATACTTATGACATTTTGTACAAGATAGGTAAATCGTCAACTGCTGTGGTGTTACAAGTAGTTCTCTACATACTTTTGACATGTTGTACAAGATAGGTAACTCGTCCACTGCTGTGGGGTTACAAGTAGTTCTCTACATACTTATGACATTTTGTACAAAATAGGTAACTCGTCCACTGCTGTGATGATACAAGTAGTTCTCTACATACTTTTGACATGTTGTACAAGATAGGTAACTCGTCCACTGCTGTGGTGTTACAAGTAGTTCTCTACATACTTTTGACATGTTGTACAAGATAGGTAACTCGTCCACTGCTGTGGTGTTACAAGTAGTTCTCTACATACTTATGACATTTTGTACAAGATAGGTAACTCGTCCACTGCTGTGTTGTTACAAGTAGTTCTCTACATACTTTTGACATGTTGTACAAGATAGGTAACTCGTCCACTGCTGTGGTGTTACAAGTAGTTCTCTACATACTTATGACATGTTGTACAAGATAGGTAACTCGTCCACTGCTGTGTTGTTACAAGTAGTTCTCTACATACTTATGACATGTTGTACAAGATAGGTAACTCGTCCACTGCTGTGTTGTTTCAAGTAGTTCTCTACATACTTATGACATGTTGTACAAGATAGGTAACTCGTCCACTGCTGTGGTGTTACAAGTAGTTCTCTACATACTTATGACATTTTGTACAAAATAGGTAACTCGTCCACTGCTGTGATGATACAAGTAGTTCTCTACATACTTATGACATGTTGTACAATATAGGTAACTCGTCCACTGCTGTGGTGTTACAAGTAGTTCTCTACATACTTATGACATGTTGTACAAGATAGGTAACTCGTCCACTGCTGTGTTGTTTCAAGTAGTTCTCTACATACTTATGACATGTTGTACAAGATAGGTAACTCGTCCACTGCTGTGGTGTTACAAGTAGTTCTCTACATACTTATGACATTTTGTACAAGATAGGTAACTCGTCCACTGCTGTGGTGTTACAAGTAGTTCTCTACATACTTACGACATGTTGTACAAGATAGGTAACTCGTCCACTGCTGTGATGTTACAAGTAGTTCTCTACATACTTATGACATGTTGTACAAGATAGGTAACTCGTCCACTGCTGTGGTGTTACAAGTAGTTCTCTACATACTTATGACATTTTGTACAAAATAGGTAACTCGTCCACTGCTGTGGTGTTACAAGTAGTTCTCTACATACTTATGACATTTTGTACAAGATAGGTAACTCGTCCACTGCTGTGATGTTACAAGTAGTTCTCTACATACTTATGACATGTTGTACAAGATAGGTAACTCGTCCACTGCTGTGATGATACAAGTAGTTCTCTACATACTTATGACATGTTGTACAATATAGGTAACTCGTCCACTGCTGTGGTGTTACAAGTAGTTCTCTACATACTTATGACATGTTGTACAAGATAGGTAACTCGTCCACTGCTGTGGTGTTGTACACGATAGGTAACTCGTCCACTGCTGTGGTGTTACAAATAGTTATCTACATACTTATGACATGTTGTACAAGATAGGTAACTCGTCCACTGCTGTGGTGTTGTACACGATAGCTAACTCGTCCACTGCTGTGGTGTTACAAGTAGTTCTCTACATACTTATGACATGTTGTACAAGATAGGTAACTCGTCCACTGCTGTGGTGTTGTACACGATAGGTAACTCGTCCACTGTTGTGGTGTTACAAGTAGTTCTCTACATACTTATGACAAGTTGTACAAGAGAGATAACTCATGCAATCGCTCCTACTTACACAACATTAGAATACATTTGTCAGGTGGTGCGAAATCCTAATAAATGAGCATCACAAAAATTGAACGTTCGTCAAGCAAAACAAGCAAAATACTTGTAGTCTGGTAAAAAAAATAAAAAAAATCATCGCATAAGGTACGGAATGTTCATGGAAAGCATTTGTTATAGAAAGTAACATTAGACTATACTTGACCATATTTCATCGGTTGCCAAGAAAAAAACATGTATTATGAATGCATAAATTGGGGACAAATGTCACTAGGTGCAAAAATGTAAACATTTTGAATGTTTCGATGGTTCTGATAAACTCAAACACTAGAGACTTCATATGAGTATTTATTTCAATGGAATACATATATTTGCTTATTATAAATACAATAATCTTGCAAAATTATCTTTTTATGGGATTTTCTAGACCAAATTAAACAACAAAATAATCAAAGTATCAAAAGTACTTTCGAAAACTGGAGTTAGATATTAGGATTTTAAATAACATAGGTGCTATGAAGGATTTAAACGAAACTAATAATAGCGTATGTGTATGTACGGACCATACCAACCTTAACAAAGATATTTTGATTATCTGGCAATGTAATACATACAGAATAAGTGTTTGCTTGAGAATTATCTCCGTTAAAATACACACTAGAAATAATACCGATAAATGGTGATGTTTATAGATGCCATTTCCAATGTGATTCAATGTTTTTTTAAAAATTAGGATATAATTGTGTTTCAATTTAAATATTATTCACCATTAAATATATATGTATAGTGAAATAAAATACCTTATACAGGCATTCAAAGGGAGTAAATCAGATTTTTTTCAAAGTTTTGAAATTGACTAAAGATACTCCCCAACCCCCCACACCAATATACCATGCCTATCGATCATGCCTTTATATATTCATTGACCTCGTTTTGCCAAACATATATCTATTTAAACATGCCAAAATAATATTTTGAAAAGGGATTTCCTAACTTGTGCTATGCCTCTAGGTCAAACTGAAATAGATTTCCCCCTTAATATTGCGATTTATTTTGTGACATATTAAATGTGATTTCATTTTTATTTTAATTTGATCCGTCATGCAGATTTATACGTTGTAAAATGTGAGTCTGAATGACGATGTGAAGGTCGTCAAATAAAATTAAAGAGCTGTTTATTTTTAGAATAGGGATTTTGTTTCAAGTTTAACAATCCGATTTAAATATTGATTTTGTCATGTTTTGGTGTATTTGATATATCAAACCATTCGTATTTTCTTTATTTATAATAATTTCACGCTTTTTATCCATTTAAAAATAATTTTAAAACATTGAGAATTTTTTTATCTTTACAGTTATATGGTATTGGTCTATCTGTGTTTTGATTAACAAAAGATAAAGCAGTTGTTGCAGTAAAACTAAGCTTCATGTAGCAAAGAATAGTTAACCTTAATTAAAATAACCAAATCTGTTCTATACACAATACTTGTTGTAACGCTGATAAATCTGATGATCATGTACCCATGTGTCCATAAACAAATCGAATAATTTTGTATTTCAACCAAACTTCATGACTGGAAGTATGTTTTAATATATATGTTGTTTCGACATGAAGATCACAACAACATAATATGTAATAAGTTATGGGTTATGGGCTTTGCAAGTACATCAAATTACATAAACATGGCATTGTAAGACCATGGTCAATACAAAATTAACAGACGAGCCATCAGAAGCAGATTGTTTAACTGCGGTCTCAACGTAGTAAGTAAATTTGCGTTAGTTACAGTTCATTTTGTGTTGATTTGAGACCAGTTCTAAGCATATTGTAGATCGATACAGGTAAGACAGGTATATTACTAAAGTATGAATAGGTTGCATTAGAGATTATATTTATTATCCGCTTTACATATACCGTGCAATGATGAACTAACCCAAATATTAAATACCTTTGAATTGATTATAAGTTTCACTGTTGTACAAAACGACAACACGTCCATTTGTGTCTACTTAATGCACAGGATACAGATAGGAACTAGAGCGTAGGATGGGGGGGGGGGGGGGGGGGGGGGGTCTCCACCCGAAACCACAAACACTCTTTCTAGTCGAGAAACAGTTTGACAAGCGAACATCATGACCTTTAATACCCAAATTAAACAATAACAATTCACAGTAAATGCTAAATGCAATAACAGATAAACTAGCCCACGTGTACAACAAAGAACATATGTGTGTGTTTAGGACGTGTATATAAAATTAAGAAAATGGGCAATTATCTATATACGATCGCATGTGTGTGTGACTGCCTGCGTCATTTGATATGACTTTAACTCGGCGGTAGAAGTAGCTTTCAATTTAATGAGGACGTGCTTTACTATATCTTGCATAAAGAAAGGCTCAATTAATTTGTCTAATACTCATATCATAGCATAATGTATTGATATTATTTGTTTAGCAGTGTAAATATACCCGATCTGTAGTAAGGTAAAGTCCAAAAAGAAAGGATGATCATGTACCTCTCTCATTCACGCACACTCAAACACGCACAAATCGTTACATCAACGAAATAGCTACAACTATGTGTTTCGTATTGATAACGTATAAATTTAATCAGTTTTACCACCGTTATCAATCATATTATTGCTTGATGTCTCTCCTGTGCTATCTGACATCTACCATCACGTGACTCAGTGTTAAGAGGTAGATTGCTGATGGTTTGTTGTTGATTCAACATATTATCTACTTGACTGGAAGTGACGTAAGGCAATTGTTGTGTTATATCTATTTTCGGAAAAAAAAACTGTTTGTACAATCTAGTATTAAAACACCTGATCTTGCAGGCAAATAATTTATGGACATTTTGATTTTATCAACACCGGCTCCTTGCAAAAAAGAATGTTTTGTCGTCTGTGTATTCGCAGTTTTAAACTGGCAAAACCAGATAATGTATGTATCCTTGCTTGCACGTCTTATTTAATTGCAAAACATTTTTTTAAATGTAAAGTGCATGGAACGAGGAACTATAGGCATAGTGCCACCATTGCAAAAAGGAAGTGCTTCCGTGGGGTAGTCGCATGATGGCGGTCATAAATAATCCTCAATTCTTCTTCTTTAAAAATGCATTTTCCTTATTTTAATGCTCATTTTTTTTATTTGAATGGCATTATTGATGTATTTTGAACATTTTGATAGCATTGTCATGTTTGAATTGTGAATTTAGAAAAAAAAATGATGCTTGGAAATTGGGGTATGAATTCATGATTTCGGAAGTCTACTTTCACTGTGTCACCAGTGTACACACTGAGCAGAAAAAAAATCTCTTATATGACACATGACCCCTACTTTTCTCATTATATTTTGATAGTGCAGAGGTTGACAAACAGTAAAATGTAGGTTTCACTTCTTTCATTTGGGACCCTCTATGAATGACAAGCCTTCAAACTTTTATTATTTACTATAGAATAAAGAACAAAAATCAATGGTGGGGTTACACCTATACAAAGACGGGTCAAATTTGCAATTCATAACAATGAGCACAAACACATCGGTACATTTGTTTTACTTTATTGTTGAAATAGTTAAAGGAATCATCAATTCTCTCTACCAATTAATTTAATTAACAATTAACTTCACAGTCACATTCCATCCAATCAGCGACTAGTTCACAATGATAAGCATGCTGGGAACGAAAAATCGTGGTTCGAGTCCCAGTCCCGCAACATAATAACAACATCAATAAGTTCCATACGATTTTTTTTTAGTTGAAGCTTATTTATTTTACTTTTGTCGTGAAACAAGTTACTATTTTTTACTTAAATGAATCACAATCAAAGTTTTCCTCGGTTGTGCCATTACTTTGCATATCCGGAAAAAGTGTCTTGCTCAAGGACTCTACACCTAGCCGTAGGGAGAAGATCAAACTCACGACTCTCCGATCCAGGATTCGATGTTCTACTACTGTACCACTCGCTCCATAAATTATGCATACAAGTGTCTAATGTGTCACTAGTGATCTTATCGGGTGACAATGAAGCATTTTAGAAGAGTTTGCTTTACATTATGGAACAATCGTGAACATAAGTACCTGTTGTGGAGGAGGTTATGGCAACAAAAACATAGGATATAATAAACTATTTTACATGTTTGCACAAAGCCACACTTCCACTCTGCACACGCACACGCACACGCACACACACACATACACATACACACACAAACACAAACTGCCACCCCCACCCACCCCCCCCCCCCACACACACAAACACACACTTCCAACAACCCCCACCCCCCACCCACAAATAACTCAGTGTTTTCGAATTTGAAAAATTAATATTATTTAATGAACGTGTCTAGCTATTTTTTAAACATAAGTTTATCACATCAATGCAAGTTTATCGGGCACATGTCGTCATTATGTATAATTATACATTTTGACGGAATCTCTATAGGATGTAACAAAATTTGATGCTGATGTTCAATGTTATAAAAAGACGAATAAGAAACATCGACATGACAAGGGAATACCAAGTTAGTGTCTAATATCATCAACTTCATCAGGTTCGGCACAAAAAAGCAAGAACTCCGCAGAGCCTCGTCTTTTTTTTTTCTAAGTCTCACCTGATAAGATTGATGATATCAGACGCTTACATGGTATTCTCTATTTATTATACATGTAATTTTAAAACATTTAAACATATGATTTCATAGATGTTTTGGCGCAAGTAATATTTGATTTTTTTTTACAGACACATGCATATCTTTTGAAATTCAATCCTATCTATAACTACAAATAAACAACAGGATTTATACAAAATATCACAATCAAGTTACGAACTGATTAAACATCGTGCTAATTCTAATTCAAAATGTCAATATAAGCTATTATTAATTTATCTATTTGTTTATATGATATACAATTTCCTTGGTAAACAAGTGAGCAGTGTTGTATTTAAATGTCCATCGGTTCGAGTCTGGGATCGAACTTGCGACCTCTGGCAACAGAGGTCAATACTCTGCTATACTACCGCCCTACTTAGTCTATATTGTATAGTATAAGCTCACTTTCCCTTTTGTGTTCTGCTACACTAACGCCCTACTTAGTCTATATAGTATAGTATCAGCTCACTTTACCTTCTGTGTTCTGCTACACTACCACCCTACTTAGTCTATATATATAGTATAGTATAAGCTCACTTCCCCTTCTGTGTTCTACTACACTACCAACCTACTTAGTCTATATAGTATAGTATAAGCTCACTTTCCCTTCTGTGTTCTGCTACACTAACGCCCTACTTAGTCTATATAGCATAGTATAAGCTCACTTTCCCTTCTGTTTTCTGTTACACTACCACCCTACTTAGTCTATATATATAGTATAGTATAAGCTCACTTTCCCTACTGTGTTCTGCTACACTACCGCCCTACTTAGTCTATATATATAGTATAGTATAAGCTCACTTTCCCTACTGTGTTCTGCTACACTACCGCCCTACTTAGTCTATATATATAGTATAGTACAAGCTCACTTTCCCTACTGTGTTCTGCTACACTACCGCCCTACTAAGTCTATATATATAGTATAGTATAAGCTCACATTCCCTACTGTGTTCTGCTACACTACCGCCCTACTTAGTCTATATATATAGAATAGTATAAGCTCACTTTCCCCACTGTGTTCTGCTACATTGCCGCCCTACTTAGCCTATATAGTATAGTAAAAGCTCACTTTCCCTTCTGTGTTCTGCTATACTAACGCCCTACTTAGTATATATAGTATAGTATAAGCTCACTTTCCCTTCTGTGTTCTGCTACACTAACGCCCTACTAAGTCGATATAGTATAGTATAAGCTCACCTTTCCTACTATGTTCTGCTACACTACCGCCCTACTTAGTCTATATAGTATAGTATAAGCTCACTTTCCCCACTGTGTTCTGCTACACTACCGCCCTACTTAGTCTATATAGTTTAGTATAAGCTCACTTTCCCTTCTGTGTTCTGTTACACTACCGCTCTACTTGGTCTATATAGTATAAGCTCACTTTCCCTTCTGTGTTCTGCTACACTACCGCCCTACTTAGTCTATATAGTTTAGTATAAGCTCACTTTCCCTTCTGTGTTCTGTTACACTACCGCTCTACTTAGTCTATATATTATAAGCTCACTTTCCCTGCTGTGTTCTGCTTCACTACCGCCCTACTTAGTCTATATAGTACAGTATAAGCTCACTTTTCCTACTGTGTTCTGCTACACTACCGCCCTACTTAGTCTATATAGTATAGTATAAGCTCACTTTCCCTACTGTGTTCTGCTACACTACCACCCTACTTAGTCTATATAGTACAGTATAAGCTCACTTTTCCTACTTTGTTCTGCTACACTACCGCCCTACTTCGTCTATATAGTATAGTATAAGCTCACTTTCCCCACTGTGTTCTGCTACACTACCGCCCTACTTAATCTATATAGTATAGTATAAGCTCACTTTCCCCACTGTGTTCTGCTACACTACCGCCCTACTTAGTCTTTATAGTATAGTATAAGCTCTCTTTCCCCACTGTGTTCTGCTACACTACCGCCCTACTTAGTCTATATAGTATAGTATAAGCTCACTTTCCCCACTGTGCTCTGCTACACTACCGCCCTAGTTAGTCTATATAAAATAGTATAAGCTCATTTTCCCTACTGTGTTCTGCTACAATATACGACATTTACTTCGTTATTACTGAGAATGAAAAAAAAAATGTCGTACTTTTAAAGTCTTGCAAACGCAATACTTGTTAATAACCTACGCAATAAACAGCGATCGTCTTCACCAGCGTCTGTTCGTGTTATGAGCACTTTTACACATATGGATGGATTAAGTTCAGAAGAAAATTATAATATCATTTTCAGTAATTCAAAAGTAAACTAATGCATTGATCTGTTTAAAATGTATAAATGTGGTCTGCACAAGATGTTGTTGTCTCAAGTTACTATTGGTTATCATGTTAAGACATATTTATTTTGTTGACCAATGAAGCGCTGGACTTGATGGAGGCCATGGGACATATTAGACTGCGGTTACTATGGAGTCATCACTGCCCACTTCACTACTCAGTCAATAACTACCCCCAAACACTACTCGGGAATATGAATCATAGAAAGATAAAAAATCAACAGTTCAGTTATTTAATAAATGATTATCGATATCAGCCACGTCCTCAATACGAGTGTAGCGTGTAGTAAATATATACGTGACTTACAACACGGACACAGCCTAGTTATCTAGTTCTGCATTCCCCGTAAATATAATCGGGTAGTTTCGGTTTCGCCTTGTCTGGCGGTGTTTTGACTTCATAAGTAGTATTATTTTAATTCAAGTAATATAGATCATCTACATCAAATACAATAACGTTTAATTTATAATGTAGCCACATGTGCGGATCCAGGTAAAAGTAAGTCCGCACCTATGAAAGCAGAGCCCTAGATGCATGTACATATATTTTTATGATTTAAACTGAAAAATGTCCCTCGGTCAATAAGATTTTCCTTGCACAACTTCTAAGAAACCATTTTTTATATTCAATAATAATTGTAGTAGCGGTACCAAAATATATATGTTAAACCTCGGATAGGCTCTTTAAACTGCAGGCGGGGGGGGGGGGGGGTGAGTAGTGGGTCCTTGAATTGTGGTGAAATAAGAAAATCGCTTATCTCTCATATGTAAACCAAGAACCATGAGAAAGAACTCCGCCCAGTTTGATAACCACAGTGACTATTTCAGGTGTAATAGTCAGAATAATATGCCGACTGATTGTATAAAATATTGCTTTTTTATGTTTATTGAATAGAAGATTCGACGGAATTTTATTAAAAAATTAAATATAATATATCTATCGTTCAGTTCAATATGCCACGTTTCACTTCGATCTGTCGTTCTATTTGAATAAACTGAACATTACTTTTACACATTTATATATAAAGAGAATACGAGACGTACGACACAGATAGCAAACCCGAAACTATTTCGTTTAAAGGGAATATAAAACCAGTCCAAGGTCATTTTGTTTATATGATATGGATTATTTTATCATATGACTGCACTCGTGTAGACGGAGCAATGGCGACGGGAAGTAGTTTTGGGCGAACTGTGGAAGGTTCTGATGAATCTTTCGATTTAGTGTGTTCACCTTGTGTGAAAAAGAACAGGAAAAGAGAAGCTACAAAGTACTGTCATGATTGCCAGGATTATTACTGTTCTGCATGTGTCGAGTTTCACAGTGATATACCTGCATTAGCCGGACATAAAATACTTGATCAATCAGAGTTCCCTACGGATGGATCATTAGTGACATTGCCGACGGAGAAATGCCAAAAACATCCTAGTAAGTTGGTGGACATGTATTGTCAAAACCACGACCAGATAGGCTGCTCTGTTTGTATGGCCGTTAAACACAGGTAAGTTAAATTGATATTTCAAGGTAGATGTAAGTCTTACATATGGTGAATTGTACGTGCGGTAAGGTATGTGTCCATTGTAGTTGCAGCCGCTCAAATATTATTTATGTATATGGATAACAACAGGATAGGCAAACTGCATAGTGTAAAGATTTGTTTTGTCGATGGTTAGATTATGTGTATATTAGGCCGACCGACCGCTCTTAAAATTTGTTTGCCGTGCTCCTACCAATTCACTCAAAAGTGTTGATTCCTAAACTTTTGTAATGCCTCAATTTTTATTTTCATGATTTCTTTTCGTTTTGGTTAAAATGACTATGTAAAATCAAAATCTGGCAAAAAAAAAGCTACGTACCTACCCACATTGAACATTCTGAGTAGAAACACAGCAAACAAACATTTTTTTTACAGATGGTATTACTTCCAATCTATATACATTTGTATTCAACGTATAATACGCCTTGTGAAATAAACAATACAACCGTTTCTTTCAGTGTCAGAGATTGTCTTTGAAATGTCTTTTCTAGCATCATTTACATAACTGACTATAATAATACTAAATACAAAGGTCTCGGAATGTGTAGATGTTAGCCTTGGTATACGGTTTGTATAATTGAATTTTTAATCAATCAGTTATAGGCAGATTTAGTAATATACAGAATATATTAAGTAATTCTTATGAATAGTTCAGGTAATTACCAATCCTCGCCCCGCCCCCAAACCAACGACATGGCAGTAATGAGTCGACATATATATGAATGTCCTACTTAACAAAACGAGTTAAATCAATATTAACTTACCTCGCCAGACACGGAAATAGTCCCAGCGGACTCCATATTTTTTAGAAATACGACTGTCCCGTTCATAACTTGAAAAATACGAATGTCTGTAGGTGACACCACGTCTTGTAAGAACATCTGTAGGTGTCACCTCGTCTTATACGAACATCTGTAGGTGTCACCTCGTCTTGTACGAACATCTGTAGGTGTTACCGCGTCTCGTACGATCATCTGTAGGAGTCACCTCGTCTTGTACGAACATCTGTTGGTGTTACCGCGTCTCGTACGATCATCTGTAGGAGTCACCTCGTCTTGTACGAACATCTGTAGTATTACCGCGTCTCGTATGATCATCTCTGGGGGTCACCTCGTATAGTACGAACATCTGTATGAATCACATCGTCTTGTACGAAGATCTGTAGGAGTCACATCATCTAGTACGAACATCTGTAGGTGTCACCGCGTTTCGTACGATCATCTGCAGGAGTCACCTCGTATTGTACGAACATCTGCAGGAGTCATATCGTCATGTACGAACATCTGTATGTGTTACCGCGTCTCGTACAATCATCTGCAGGAGTCACCTCGTATTGTACGAACATCTGTAGGAGTCACCTCGTCTTGTACGATCATCTGTAGGCGTCACCTCGTCTTATACGATCATCTGTTGGTGTCACCTTGTCTCGTACGATCATCTGTAGGTGTCACCGCGTCTCGTACGATCATCTGTAGGAGTCACCTCGTCTTGTACGATCATCTGTAAGTGTCACCTCTTCTTATACAATCATCTGTAGGAGTCACCTTGCCTCGTACGATCATCTGTAGGAGTCACCTTGTCTTGTACGAACATCTGTAGATGTCACTTTGTCTCATACAAACACATGTAGGTGTAACATCTCGTACACACATCAGTAGATGTCAACTCGTCTCATACAAACAAATGTAGGTGCCACATTTCTTACGAACATCTGTAGGTGTCGCCTCGTCTTATACGAACATCTGTAGATGTCACCTTGTCTCATACAAACACATGTAGGTGTAACATCTCTTACGAACATCTGTAGATGTCAACTCGTATCATACACACAAATGTAGGTGTCACATCTCATACGAACATCTGTAGATGTCAACTCGTCTCATACAAACAAATGTAAGTGTCACATCTAGTACGAACATCTGTAGATGTCAACTCGTCACCTACAAACAAATGTAGATGTCACATCTCCTACGACTTCGGTAGGTGTCAACTCGTCTCATACAAACAAATGTAGTTGTCACATCACGTACGAACATCTGTAGGTGTCACCTCGTCTGATACGAACAACTGTAGGTGTCACCTCGTCTTGTACGAACAACTGTAGGTGTCTCCTTGTCTCGAACGATCATCTGTAGGTGTCAACTCGTCTCATACAAACAAATGCAGTTTTCACATCTCGTACGAACATCAGCAGGTGTCAACTCGTCTCATACAAACAAATGTAGTTGTCACATCTCGTACGATCGTCTGTAAGTGTCAACTTGTCTCATACAAACAAATGTAGTTGTCACATGTGGAACGATCATATATAAGTGTCAACCCCTTCCCATACAAACAAATGTAGTTGTCACATCTCGTACGATCGTCTGTAAGTGTCAACTCGTCTCATGCAAACAAATGTAGTTGTCACATCTTAAACGATCATCTGTAGATGCCAACTCGTCATATACAAACAAATGTAGTTGTCAGATCTTGTTCGATCGTCTGTAAGTGTCAAATCGTCTCATACAAACAAATGTAGTTGCCACATCTCGTACGATCGTCTGTAAGTGTCAACTCGTTTCATACAAACAAATGTAGTTGTCACATCTCGTACGATCGTCCGTAAGTGACAACTCGTCTCATACAAACAAATGTAGTTGTCACATCTCGTACGAACAAGATTTTTCAGCCTACGACATCTGGCGTGAGGGACCAGAGCTCTATCCTCTGTGCTATCACGCTCTTAAAACCATTGTTTAAAATATTTTATAATTTCGTCGATAACAATATACGTATTGTGTATGTATTACTGTCTGATGTGACTAACCATTCTTGGTGTCCTTCAATGACTCTACAGGGCTGAGGTACAGGCAAACCGGATTACCGTATATTCACGAAATAAATAAACTGCTATACGTAATAATCAGCCCTTATCTATAAGTTTACAAATTGATGGATACCACATTAATAAATCGCTGGATCAGTCTATAATGCTATTATATAAAGCATTAGTTTATATAAATAATACGTTTGTACTTATTTATTTTAGCCAGATTTTAAAGTTAGCTTAGAGTTTATAAAATCTGTTTTCGAGTCCGTTTTCCTAGTACTGAGTGTTTTTGAGAGGCCAACAGGGTCAACCTAGAAACATTTCTGCTATCCACTTTAAGCTAAATGAAGATTTCTTCTTAAATAGTTTCATATTAGTCTACTTCAAAGTTGTTACTTTGTACATCACTAGTTTTGCATGGGCAATTACTTAGTTCTTTATAAGATCTCCACTTAGTCTGGTTTGTACCCGTGATACTTATTGTTTCTATATTTGATTCATCATATATTCACAGGTCCTGCAAAGATGTATTCTACATTCCTGAAGAAATTGACAGCATATTACAGGTAGGAGATACGAAACAAGTCCAAGAAGACCTGAAGAAGGCGAATGACGAGTTAAAGGTTTTGGTTGAAGCTAGACACATAGAAGTGGATACAGTAGAAAAGGACAAAACAGATACATTAAGTAAAATCGAAATCTTTAGACAGACGATCAATACCACATTAGACAAACTCGAGAAAATGACAAGGGACATATTTGACGCCAAACATGAGAACATTCAGAAGAAATTAAACTCTGATATTACATTAATAAATGATATGGTGAAATACATGGAAGCGTGCCAACAACAATTACAACTCGCGGAGGGAAATCGTTCACAACAATTTGTTTGCGTAAAGAAAAGCAAACAGAAAATTTCACAATCGAAAAACTCCCTCAAAGAGGTAGCTAAATGTCCAACCATTAAAATCGATTTTCAGGAAAATGAAAGTATTATGAAGCTATTGAATGGACTTAAATCACTGGGAGACTTAACTGAGAAAACAAGTTGTAGATCGGTTCAGGTTCAGCAGCACAGTGCGCTGTATAAAGTAACAGAACGTCACGAGTATAACGTGAGTACATGGCCTGGTTATATGTATGGTTCCTGTATACTGACAGAAGGTACTTTACTACTGACACTACTGCCATACTACAGCATGAGGAAACTAGTGAGACTGGACAGTTCCACCTACAAAGTGATAGACAAGTGTGATATGCCTGACCTTCCTATAGCAGTATGTGAGATAAGTCCACAAGAAGCAGGTGTAACATTGAACAACAACACCATACAGTTGGTATCTTTGGGAAGTAAGATGGCGCCAACTCGATCAATAAAGATGAGTCATTATTGTTATGGGCTTGTTTTCAGTAATGGGGAGATGTTCGTAACAGATAGTGGTAAAAACGTCTATGTATATGACACATCCGGGACACTGCTGAGAACAATATGTAAGGATCAATCAGGAGCAGATATTTTCTCTCGGGCCAGACATATTACAGTGAGTGATGACGGCAGCAAGATTTATGTTGCCGATGATAACAAAGGTGTGATTGTTCTGGACAGGAGTGGGAGAGTACTTTCGCGGTTTTGTGATCCCGAGTTGTCTGGTGCACGGGGAGTATGTACTGACGGGTGTGGTAATGTGTTTGTATGTGGTAATAAGTCTCACAATGTTGTACAGATTGGACCGAGCGGAGATAAAGTTGGTGTGATAGTGAATCAGTCAGATAATATTTCAAAGCCACTGTCACTGTGTTATGACAGGTCAACATCTACAATGATAGTTACACGCGACAACAGCGGACACGTCGCGGTGTTTGAGTTGATATGAAATACAAACCAACATGAATATGCACGTGATGCGAGTAAAGTTGGAAATAGTCCAGTAAACCATATTAAATAGAAATGTTAGCATAGATATGTGTCGAACACAAAGTAACATTACGATGACGCAAGCCGTATAAATTACAACGTATTGATGAGGCAAAAACAGCTAAAAATGTGTTTGTTGCTAACAGTCCTTAGAAAAAATAAGAGTAGATGGGGGTGGAGTAAGCTAGTCGGTTACTAGCTACTATTAACAAGACGAGACAGGTCCAAGGTTGATTATTATTTTGTTTTCATTTCAACAAATCTAAATATTGAGACAGATCTTGTATCGAAATCCAACATCGAGGAGTCGAATTTCGAGCCAGGTCTGAGATCAATATTCATTTTATTTCATTTCAACAATTTTGAATATCGAGCCAGATCTGAAATCGAAATTAAATATCGAGCTTGCCAAATTTCCTGCCATGTTTAAGGTCGATTTTATATTCATTTGAGGCAATATTGGATTTCAATATCGGATCTGAATCGATATTTAAATCAGTTGAGATAAATATCGATCTCAGGTCTGGTTTGAAATTCGCCAGCTATATATTGAACGTTGTCAGCTCTAACTCGATGTTCAAATTTGTTGAAACAAATGAAAATGAATATCTATCTCTATCTCGATATTCGCAAGCTCGATATTTGATATCGATGTTAGATATTCGTTCTCACAGCAAATTTCGCACAGCTTATATAAAAAGGGATATACGTATCTAACACTCCTTCATCACAAGAAACAGCTCTAATCACACGATATTGTGATGAGAAGTAATAATAATACGATGCTATAATGTGTTGTAATATCACGACGAGATGTTGCGATGTCACGACGAGATGTTGCGATGTCACGATGAGATGTTGCGATGTCACGACGAGATGTTGCCATGTCACGATGAGATGTTGCCATGTGAAGTGATAATAGTACGATGCTATAATGTGTTGCAATATCACGACGAGATGTTTCAATATCACGACGAGATGTTGTGATGTCACGACGAGATGTTGCGATGTCACTACGAGACGTTGCGATGTCACGATGAGATGTTGTGATGTGAAGTGATAATAGTACGATGCTATAATGTGTTTCAATATCACGATGAGATGTTGCGATGTCACGACGAGATGTTGCGATGTCACAATGAGATGTTGTGATGTCACGATGAGATGTTGTTATGTCACGACGAGGTGTTGCCTTGTCAAAATGAGATGATGCGATGTCAGAACCTATCCGGACACCGTAAATAAGAGTGCGATTATCATTAATGTGTGATTTTAACAACAGTAATATATTTATAGAATGATAGAAGCAAATTTAAGGCAAATGAATTTTGACTTTCATTGAATCTGACATCTTTACTAATGAAATAAATGCAACACTTGTGTTCGATAATTATTCTTGAATTAAAAATAAATATAAAAATTTATTAGATTTGCTGTTAAATTGTATTTCCCCAATGTTGCACTTACTAATGATGTTGGGACTCGAGCCATGCGGCTCCGTGTCCATGACGCTGTGACGCCGTACTGGCCACTGATTGGGTAGAATACATAAGTGAATAATCGTAAATTTAGTACCAAATGTTGATATTCCAAAAAGGTACACGAATTGTTTAAAAACAGAAAATTTTATATAAACTTGAAGACTGTGGGTTCGTTGTTTATAAACCGTGAACATGACAGTCATTTTCCCATTTTGTTCACGTTACATAAAAAGGGGGTTTAATAAGTAATAATGACAAACAGAGCCATCGAACTATTCGCATTTTAGAAACTGATTGCACAATTTATTTTGGACATGTAAAATTAACCCGTTATTAAAACTACTTGTTACAGGCAAATCCTACTACAGTGTACCCAGTGTATTTTAGCTTGATTGCAATGTAACCTCAGAGCCTATATGAACATAATTCGATTCCACTTCCCATAGGCAGAACCTGTCCTGGATATTGATTCTGAGAGACCAACTGGTCGAGCTGGGGATCGAACCCGCAACATCTAGTGTGAGCGGCTACCACCGGCCCTGTCCACTACACTGCATCGCTTAAATTAGCTCAACTTTAAACATCATATTAGTGTTTAAAATGTTATTAATTAACAAATCACACCCGAACAACCGCAGAAGTTTAAATCCTTCAAATAATACAACGAATGGTTATGTTGAATATCAATCCAACGACTTTCGTATTCCATGTCCAACTATACATCTCTGGAAGGTGTGACCGAGTGGTGGAACACCCCGCCCGGGATAGGGGGTCATCCCCTGTCACAGTCATGTCTGGTGTCTAGGTTCCAGTTGTCCCTCAGTTGTTTAGGAAGATGATGATAATTTTATTGATCGTCGTAACTGGTTTCCCATATAGGCGACGCCTCCAGAAGAGTATTAGTAATTTTAGAATTTTGAATGATAGTGCAGATATACAGAATACCTATTTGTAGCGTCTCTGATTCTTTTACATGCCCACGATACGTGGGATACCGATTTTTGTTAAAGTTTTATCCGAAAGACTGATACGTATTTTTAGTTGAAGGAGCAGAGGATTGAACCTGCGACGCCTGAGTTCGCAATTCAAGACCTTAACCACTGGACCACAAATCCATTCTAAGAAGATTCCCAACGTTTAGGGTTTATTGCACTACGCTGCAATCATCGGACCCCGCAATGACCTCTCTCAAAGTGTCGCATTTTCAAGATTCTTGTAACATACTCGCACATTTGACGAAACCAATACATGGAAGTAGTCATACAAAACGTTTCAGCTTGAACAGTTGCTTAAACATAATATCAAACCAGGTTTAAGCGTTGTATTATTTTATGCGAAAGTAAGCAGGCAAGTTAAACAAATTTAAGATAAATTGCAGATTGCAAATTTAATAATGTTTTTATTTTATCCTAATGCATGAGTGATCACGGGGAATAGGTTTGATATTGCATATTGAGATACTGACATATATGTATGGAGCGTAAACCAAGAAGTCTCCGAGAATAATTTGTCCTAGTTGTAAGAATGTGTTCACAATCTATGTTAATAAATAAGATAAACTAGATAAACAAGCGCATTGTGGGATCGACCGGACAGCTATATAGTGTTGAGATCGGCAAGGCAGCTACTGACCGGGTAGCTACATAGTGTTGGGTTCGACCGGGTAGCTACTTAGTGTTGAGTTCGACCGGGTAGGTACTCAGTGTTCGGATCGACCGGGTAGCTACTTACTGTTAAGTTCGACCGGGTAGCTACTTAGTGTTGGGTTCGACCGGGAAGCTACTTAGTGTTGGTTCGACCGGGTAGCTACTTAATGTCGGTATCAACACGGTACTTAGTGTTAGGTTCGACCGGGTAGCTACTTAGTGTTGGGATCGACCGTGTAGCTACTTAGTGTTGAGTTCGGCCGGAAAGCTACTTAGTGTTGAGTTCGACCGGGTAGCTACTTAGTGTTGGGATTGACCGCGTAGCTACATACTGTTGAGTTCAACCGGGTAGCTACTTAGTGTTGGGTTCGACATGGAAGCTACTTAGTGTTGGGTTCGACCGGTTAATTACTTAGTGTCGGTATCAATACGGTACATAGTGTTGTGTTCGACCGGGTAACTACTTAGTGTTGGGATCGAACATGTAGCTACTTAGTGTTGAGTTCGACCGGGTAGCTACTTAATGTTGAGTTCGACCGGGAAGCTACTTAGTGTTGGGATCAACCGCTTAGCTACATACTGTTGAGTTCGACCGGGTAGCTACTTAGTGTTGGGTTCGACCTGGAAGCTACTTAGTGTAGGTATCAATACGGTACATGGTGTTGAGTTCAACCTGGAAGCTACTTAGTGTTGGGTTCGATCGGGCAGCTACTTAGTGTAGGTATCAATACGGTACATGGTGTTGAGTTCAACCGGGTAACTACTAAGTGTTGGGATCGAACATGTAGCTACTTAGTGTTGAGTTCGACCGGGTAGCTACTTAGTGTTGGGTTCGACCGGGAAGCTACTTAGTGTTGGCTTCGACCGGGTAGCTACTTAGTGTTGGGATCAACACGGTACTAATTGTTGGGATCGACCGGGTAGCTACTTAATGTTTGGATCAACACGGTACTAAGTGTTGGATTCGACCTGGTAGCTACTTAGTGTCGGTATCAACACAGTACTAAGTGTTGGGATTGACCGGGTAGCTACTTAGTGTTGGGATCGACCGGGTAGCTACTTAGTGCCGGTATCAACATGGAACTTAGTGTTGTGTTCGACAGTGTAACTACTTAGTGTTGTAATCGACCGGGTAGCTACTTAGTGTCGGTACCAAGATTATACTTAGTGTTAGGTTCGACCAGGTAGCTTCTTAGTGTTGTAATAGACCGGGTAGCTACTTAGTGTTGTAATCGACCGGGTAGCTACTTAGTGTTGGGTGCGACCGGGTAGCTATTTATTGTTGGTTTCGATCGGATAGCTACTGAGTGTTGTTATTGACCGGGTAGCTACTTATTGGTGGGTTCGACCGTGTAGCTACTAAATGTTGGGTTCAACCGGGTAGCCATTTAATGTTGGGTTGGACCGGGTAGTTTCTTAGTGTCGCTATCAACACGGTACTTAGTGTTGGGATCCACCGGGTGGCTACCTAGTGCCGTTATCAACATGGTACTTAGTGTTGGCTTCGACAGGGTAGCTACTTAGTGTTGGGATCGACCGGGTAGCTACATAGTGTTGGAATCGACCGGGTAGCGGAATCTACCGAGTAGCTACTTAGTGTTGGGATCGACCGAGTAGCTACATAGTGTTTGAATCGACCGGGTAGCGGAATCTACAGAGTAGCTACGTAGTGTTGGGATCCACCGGGCAGCTACTGAGTGTTGTGATCGGCCGGGTGGCTACTTAGTGTTGTGATCGACCAGGTAGCTTCTTAGTGTTGGAATCGACCGGGTAGCGGAATCTACCGAGTAGTATGGAACGCCATAGCTGTCTTATGTGGTCCATTTTATATGTTTTATGTGCATTCCTTATTATATCATGTGCATTCATCATTATATTATGTGCTTTGTTTATTATATTATGTAGATACGTTATTACATTATGTCGATACTTTATTACATTTTGTAGATACTTTATTATATTATGTAGACTGTTTATTACATTATGTAGATACGTCATTATATTGTGTAGATACTTCGTTACATTATGTAGATACATAATTACATTATGTGGATACTTTATTATATTCTGTAGATACTTCATTATATTATGTAGATATGTCATTACATTGTGTAGATACGTTATTACATTATGTAGACTGTTTATTACATTATGTGGATACTTTATTATATTCTGTAGATTCTTTATTACATTATGTTGATACTTTATTATATTCTGTAGATACTTCATTACATTATGTAGATACTTTATTACATTATGTAGAAACTTTATTATATTATGTAGAAACTTTATTTTATTATGTAGACACTTTATTATATCTTGTCGAAACTTTATTATAGTATGTAGAAACTTTATTACATTATGTCGAAACTTTATTATATTATGTGCATTCTTCATTATATTATGTCAAAACTTCCTTATGATGACGAGATCATTTTGACGGGGTGATTTATATACTGACACCGTGTCAAAATAATGTTGTTGTTTTATAGCATAGATGTCTGTATATAGCAATTATTATAAGAAGAGGTAATAAACTCTATTTTTTCGCTATTATTATACAATATTATACCAGATATAAGATTTAAAATATTTGATCATAAAAAGATGAATGATACAATTATAATCAATGATGAATCATGAATTGGACACCTTTTTTAAATAGGCGTTTTCCTGAATATAATGTCAGGTTTTTATGACTTAGAGAAGGACGGTTTATTGCTTACATAATCTGTTTAGTTCATTTCGACGTAAGTTGCAAGAAGTCTGCTTCAAATTTTCAGCGTCAACGTGTACTTGAAACCTGAGAATTTCGTTGGGGGGTACACTACGACAAAGATTCTTCTAGCGATAGGCATTGGGAAGGCTTTTTTGAAACTCATAGGAATATTTATTGTGTTGGAACTGAGGATTGCTTCATGCACATTAGTTTAGTCTGATGCTTTTAATTTGAAACCGTTCTCAAACATAACAGTTTAGTTTTGTACTGGAACTTGACATTTATCTTAGTTCGAAGATTTAGGTTTGGAACGGTTTCCAAACGTATAAGTGTATATTTATGCTGGAACTGAGCATTGTTCCAAGCATACAGTTTTGTTATTAGTTTGAACCCGTTCTCAAACAATAACTTTATTTTCGTGCTGAAGCTTGGTTTTGTTTCATGCACTTTTGGTTAGTTTGAAGACGTATGTTTGAAACAGTCTTCAAACAT
Organism: Panopea generosa; assembly: GCA_029582155.1. Lineage (NCBI taxonomy): Eukaryota > Metazoa > Mollusca > Bivalvia > Adapedonta > Hiatellidae > Panopea > Panopea generosa. The sequence continues at coordinate 32,754,895 of CM055896.1, forward strand.
ATAGGTGTATTTTTATGCTGGAGCTGAGCATTGTTCCAGACATACAGTTTTGGTTTGATTTTGAAACAAGTCTCAAACAAATGCTGTCCAGACACGTTGTCTGAATAGATGGTCTCATTATTAAAATAGTGTTGAACAACAGTTAGTTCAACTCTACAGGGTTTGAAACATTATACTTTAAATAGTTGATTGATATGATTGTCTGTATAATTTCTAAATATTAGAATCATTTTATTATATTTTTTTTGTTTGACGTTTACGAATCATGAGGCAAGAAGCCTAAGGAAAATTTATATATATTATATAGTTTGAACAAAATTATTTAACATAGTTTCAAGCTAGACTGTTTTTACAGCTTAATCCAGTGAAGACACAATCGCCTTTCAGAAGATCCGGTTTTAAGCTCAATATACTCGCCCAACATCTTGACACAAGGCTTTAAACAATAAGTTTCTTTGAGAGAAAGAATATTGAACATTGCGGAAGAGAAAATGGAAGTTGTTCTTAAAAATCTCAGCATGGATAGACACATCCCTTCCTTTCTACAGAAAAAAATATCGCTTCCTGCGGTGCGTGTCCAAAGCTCTTCTTGCGGTGCGTGTCCATATCTCTTCATGCGGTGCGTGTCCATATCTCTTCCTGGGTTGCGTGTCAATAGCTCTTCCTGGGGTGCGTGTCCATATCTCCTCCTGCGGTGCGTGTCCATATCTCTTCCTGCGGTGCGTGTCCATAGCTCTACCTGGGGTGCATGTCCATATCTCTTCATGTGGTGCGTGTCCATATCGCTTCCTGCGGTGCGTGTCCGTAGCTCTTCCTGGGGTGCGTGTCCGTATCTCTTCCTGCGGTGCGTGTCGATATCTCTTCCTGTGGTGCGTGTCCATATCTCTTTCTGTGGTGCGTGTCCATATCTCTTCCTGTGCTGCTATTTTTTCCCGTTGAAAGGAAGTGATGTGTCTATCCACGCTGAGATTTTAAAGAACAGCTTCCATTTTCTCTTCCGCCATGTTCAATATTCTTTCTGTCAAAGAAGCTTGTTGTTTAAAGCGGTGTCAATATAGAAATCACCCAGTCAAACAGATCTCGTCATCATAAGGAAGTTTCGACATAATATAATGAAGAATGCACATAATATAATAAACTTTCGACAAGATATAATAAAGTTTTGACATAATGTAATAAAGTTTCTACATAATATAATAAAGTTTCTACATAATGTAATAAAGTATCTACATAATGTAATGAAGTATCTACATAATATAATAAAGTATCTACATAATATAATGAAGAATCTACAGAATATAATAAAGTATCCACATAATGTAATAAACAGTCTACATAATATAATAAAGTATCTACACATTATAATGACATATCTACATAACGTAATGAAGTATCTACAGAATATAATAAAGTATCCACATAATGTAATAATGTATCTACACAATGTAATGGAGTAACTACACAATATAATGACGTATCTACATAATGTAATAAACCGTCTACATAATATAATAAAGTATCTACAAAGTGTAATGAAGTATCGACATAATGTAATAAAGTATCGACATAATATAATGATGAATGCACATGATATAATAAAGAATGCACATAATACATATAAAATGGATCACATAAGACAGCTACAGTATGGCGTTTCACAAAGTAGCTACTTAGTGTTGAGATCCACCGGGTAGCTACTTAGTGTTGTGATCGACCGGGTAGCTACTTAGTGTTGTGATCGAACGGGTAGCTACTAAGTGTTGTGATCGACCGGGTAGCTACTTAGTGTTGGGATCCACCGGGTACTACTTAGTGTTGTGATCGACCGGGTAGCTTCATAGTTTTTTAATCGACCTGGTAGCGGAATCTACCGAGTAGCTACCTAGTGTTGGGATCCACCGAGTAGCTACTTAGTGTTGTGATCGACCGGGTAGCTACTTAATGTTGTGATCGATCGGGTAGCTACTTAGTGTCGGGATCTACCGGGTACTACTTAGTGTTGTGATCGACCGGGTAGCTACATAGTGTTGGAATCGACCAGGTAACGGAATCTACCGAGTAGCTACTTAGTGTTGGGATCCACCGGGTAGCTACTTAGTGTTGTGATCGGCCGGGTGGCTACTTAGTGTTGTGATCGACCGGGTGGCTACCTAGTGCCGTTATCAACATGGTACTTAGTGTTGGGATCCACCGGGTACTACTTAGTGTTGTGATCGACCGGGTAGCTACATAGTGTTGGAATCGATCGGGTAGCGAAATCTACCGAGTAGCTACTTAGTGTTGTGATCGACCGGGTAGCTACATAGTGTTGGAATCGACCGGGTAGCGGAATCTACCGAGTAGCTACTTAGTGTTGGGATCCACCGGGTACCTACCTAGTGTCGCTATCAACATGGTACTTAGTGTTGGTTTCGACCGGGTAGCTACTTAATGTTAGGATCGACCGGTCAGCTACTGAGTGTTTGGATTGACCTGCCAGCTACTTGGTGTTGAGGTCGACTTAGTATTTGTAATACCAGGAATGTTCTTAGTCTCAGTGGTAACTATGAGATAAATTTGGTGCTGTGAGCAGTTTGAGTTACACTCATTGTTTATTATAAAAAACTGCATGTACTCAAATATAAAACTGTGTATTTAAAATCTGGAGACAGACAGACAGACAGACAGACAGACAGACAGACAGACAGACAGACAATACTTAATAACAAAAACGCTATAAAATATATTTAAAGTCATGAAAGTGTAAAATATTCTGTGTTTAAATTTATAAATGCATTCATTTGAATTTGCGTTATGTGTGGGCTAACCCATTGTATTTGTTTCGCGTAGTTATAATTGCCATTGAATGATTCATTATATTCATTCAATACCACGGTTGATGTACAAAGATATATAACTTGCAACCAAGCATATAATAAATCGTTAATTCAATAACAGAACTGCACAACCACGAAGTCATCATTGTTAATCGATGAATGAGTCATAAATATGTTTGGGCAGAATACAAATGTTTGTATTACAATGCATATACTATAGAGTATTTCAAAGTATTATACCAAGCTATATATAGCTGTCTTCACCAAACCTGCAATGGATTCGGGCAATATGGTGACATGATAATAGTAAAACACTGAGAAAATTCCATTCTCATACAAACATAAAGTTTAACCTTAAAATCCGTCATATTTCAGCATTTGACGTTTGAGACTTCCTTACCTTACAAACTGGAAGGGGCCTCCACCGCCAAAATACTAAATTACATAGATAATAGCATTTTATATTCACAATCTAGCATTGAAATTTCTTGTGCAGTATAATAATAACGATTCGCCAATAAGGATTCAATGTTTAGCTAATAACGAAGAAAAATTTGAGTTATAAAATACGATTTATTTAACACAGCCATTACATGTGTAACACTGACAATCGGCTTTATGTTTCCCGAGGCGTGTTATGATAGTGCAAGATAGATAACTCGTCCAGTCTTATCTTCTTCCCCACAGTCATGAATTGATTGATTGAATGGATATTTAGCGTCATTTTTATGCCATCGATGGCTAACAGACGATCAGTTAACATAACAACTATGTTCTGGGATCCTGGAAGGTTAACCAGTACTAGAGCACACCCCATCTCCGCAAGTTACTGATAACATTCCCACTTGCAGCAGAGGTAAGAGACGAATGATAATGAGACGCATTGTCGTATATCAATCATCACGAAGAGTCTGGCCTGGCGGGGATTCAAACTCACAATCCCTGGATTGATAGTCAGACGCGCTACCGACTGAGCTAATGTAACATGCAGTGCAACAGAGATATCTCTTCCAGTATTGTATACTTACAAATAAAAGTGAAAGATATTTTGATGGTATGCGTATTATATTAAATTGAAACAGTTTACCACCCGCATCGAAAACACGTCAATCATTTTGTGTCCAGAAGACCATACAGCACATATATAATAGATGTTCTGTTTGAAGCCGAATACTTACCTCCGGTATCAGGGTAGAAATTAGGTTCCTTTTCAAGTTGGATGAAGTATAAGATAGATAACTCCTTAATATTTTTTTTCTTCTAATTAACACACAGCAAGATCTCTCGCCATATGTTGGGTCATGGTACATGGGAGACTATCAATACCGAACACTACAGTCACAAAGGCACAGTTGAGTAAGTGGTTGTGCACATCAATATGTTTAATTGCCTAGTTATACAGTACATGCAACCACTCTCGCTCTCTGTACAACAGTAAATAACAGATTCAAACACGCGCGGAGGAACAGTACACATATGAATGCTGTTACAAAATGACATTTTCCCTTCCAATTCCACCGTCTCCATAATCATAACAAAAAAACAACAACACCATTTTAATTCAATCAATTAATTTTCTTCTAATTCAAACTTTCGAACGAAGAACTTCTATTTACTTTTACACTACATTGGTTTTCCCCCCAATTCTATTAATACATTAAAGTCTTGCCCTAATTATATTTATAGATACGTGTATACCATAACAGGGCATACAGTACGATGCTATTAATACGTTAATTAATATGCATAATGATCTACCTTACCATATGGGGTAGCCTCCATTAACCAGTACTAGGGGGCGCTGTATTATCGCTGTGCAAAAAAAGCGCGATTGAAGATAGAAAGGCAGAGACTTTGAGAACATAGACGAGAAATGTACAATGTTACTGTAATGAAGAACCTGGGTTGTTTTGTGTTGTTTTAATACAAATTGATTTAATAAAACCACACTTTGCCACAACACTAATTAAGAATGGATATGTCATGTATATACGACTGCATGTGTATACTTAGTAGTGCATAAGCTTCAGTAGATGTGATCCGAGAAGGACATTTTGACGGAAACAGTATATTTAGATACCATATTGAACTCTTCATAAATACAGACATAATTTATTTGTCGCACATTTATATCCTTATATGATGACTTAATTTCAACTTTTAAAAACTCTACTATATCGACCGTTTGTAACTCCACATGGTATGAGGTAAATAGCAGCAACGTATCCCTCCCTCCCCCCCCCCCCCCCCCACACACACAAACATACTTCTGGGACATGGTCTGGGCTGGAGCGCGTGGTCTAGTGGAATAGCACTGAACCCATGATCGGAGGGTTCTACCAGGAAGACTTTGAGCGTGATTTGTCTAAATTGTAAGAACAATTGAAGTAAAATAAATAAGTTTAAGGAAGTAAGTATGGGCTGGACACCTTGAGAACTACGGACACTTATAGCTGACAAGATCTTGATCGGAATTTGTAGTTGAAGGAGTGCATTGTTTGGATCTATGCCAGAACAATATACAACATTTTCAATTCAGTGAGTTCAACCTGAAATGATGTAGATTAAGATTCAATACTTTATCACAAGTGTAACGTCAACATACATGTTTCTCGTTACATTAGATATCATTTATAACATAGCGCATGCCAGGTTAACAAAACAAAGCGCGGTATTAATTTTCACATTGGTACGTATTGATTTCTTGATATTGAATACCTGAAATAATTGAGAAAGAAAATCATACGTTTGCATTTAATCAAGTTGTAGTAAACAAGGTATGGGTTAACCGTTGTACATTTAACACATTTATGTATAGTTCATACAAAAGTCAATATTTAGTTGTTGTATTGAAATATATTCGACAAACGCAAACTTAATTCACTATGGACATTCTTCCCAGCTTCAATAATGTATGTACATGTAGGTATCTTTTTTTCGCGATTTCTGTGACTTTTCTACATATATGGCCTTGTGCAACAATATAGTTTTATATCGATTCAGTGTACCTATATAGGAATCTAGTATCTTGAGCATCTTTGCCCGGGATAAATAGATGATGACTCGTATCTCAATGAATGTCCCCGTTACTCAGAAATATGAACATGTCAATATGTTTACGGCATGATGCTGCCTTACCCAAACATTTGCTGTATGGGGATAATCTATATAAATGCCCCCTCTCTCGTTTTTCAAATGTACCCATCTCCAGGTTCCTTGCGCTACGCCGCGCCGACTTCTTTATTCCCAGCATGGTCATTCATTGCGGCATTGAGTAGTTCGTTTATAAGTATTCGCTCAATTGCGAAGTAAGCTAAGAGATAATATGAATCGTTCAAGAGTCCGATTCCTGAATAGAACTATTAGTGAGTGTTGTTATATTTTGTGGCTCGAACTTAGGAACGAACCAGTGATCTCTGACATACATCGACAATGTCATACCTGCTTTACTTCTACACTGCTTGAACATTTAACTTATTCGATTGTTTTTAACCTCAGAAGACATAGGGTGTGATTTGCATATCAACGACGTAGTATATACAACAATGAAATTGAAAGACAGGTTGTTAAAAATTAAAGTCGCTTTAACACGGAAGCGATTTTTATTCACTAGAATAAAATGTGAACAAAGTCATATTAGCGTTTCCATTTTTAACAATATCGACTCATCGTTTCATTTCTTCCTAATTTTAAAGTATTAAAAGGCATCATTAGTCTCTACTTGTTTATTTACATATAATTTACAATTAAATTCACAAGTCACATTTGTCAAATGAGGAGCTAGTTCCCATAGACCATTCTTAATATTATCTCATGAATATGCATATCTACACAAGAACGAGGTTAGTAGCACGTCCTATCTTACAGTTTACAATTAAATTCACAAGTCACATTTGTCAAATGAGGAGCTAGTTCCCATAGACCACTCTTAATATTATCTCATGAATATGCATATCTACACCAGAACGAGGTTAGGAGCACGTCCTTTCTTACAATTTACAGTTAAATTCACAAGTCACATTTGTCAAATGAGAAGCTAGTTCCCATTGACCATTTTTAATATTATCTCATGAATATGCATATCTACACCAGAACGAGGTTAGGAGCACGTCCTATCTTACAGCAACACTAGCGTACATAGAGATTACATGGCTATATCGGATAATAATTGAGATATAAGTTTGACTACATCTGTTGATTTAAATTTGTTGACAGTTTAATTAATGTAAAGGTCAAAATACACTATTTAATTATTAATTTAAGTAGTTCATAATTTGAAAATTAAGTATTTATATCATTCAGCATGTGTATTTATATACTGGTTAAACCGTGTTTTATGATTTGATAACTGAATGTATTTACAAATTCTCAGGGGTGTGGAGGATAGAGGAAAGGGTCTGCTGTAAATCAATTCATTCACATCTGACCTGTGTAAACATTGCTGAAGATTAAGGCTAATTAACACCTCTCTTTGAAAGTGATTTAGAAGGGATACAAACCGTCTGTATAATGTCAGGTTCCATGAATATTTGTGCCTTACCATGTGTACTCATATAAGTGTCCATTGTCTAGAACACAACAGAACAGTTAACCATTTTATTTTTGTTCAAAGTCTTCTATTTTTTCTTTTATAAAACAAAAATAATATAGGGGAGTGGATATGACAATATAGGGGGTGTAACAGATCACAGAGAAATAATGAAAAAAAACATATAAAATAAAGGCAATTAACGTTTTATTTACTCATTATACATATTTGAACTCATCTTATTACAAGTATGTCTCAAAACAATGTCTACATTTAAATAAAACTTATAATTTACTTTACATATCAGTTGCACAGACAGAAGCAGAGTAGACCCAACTGTTTCGGAAGCTGATTATTAGTGTATGTAGTCATACAGTGGGGGTAATACATTTTCCAGATTGTCAAGTGCAGTCCTGCAAATATATACTTTACAGGTGTAACAATTTATGGAGACTATATTTCTGACTTTTTTGTGTCTCTGTCATCATGTTTTCCATGTTTTCTCTATGTTCTCAAGCATATCAATATACTTTTGATTGTATTGGATTCTTCTGGTTTACAGTGCTGGTTTTATCTTCTGGTTTACAGTGCTGGTTTTATTCATATAGTCCATTGCAACCCTATAACGTAAGATACAAATATTATTCAGTATTCTAAAATATTGACAATAAATTGTTATATATAATACTATGTTCACATGTCTATAAAATTATGTTTATACGGCGTAATTGTTTCACTTCTCTTCTTTATATAACATAATGTGTTGTTACATACTGCGGTTTATGCATATATTAAAGAAAAAAATAGATGTTTTTAAAGTTTGTATTTATTTCAAATATAAAAAACAAACAATAATAAGATATTTAAAATTCATTACAGTAATAGATAGATATGTAAACATGATAACTTACATTGCAATGTAGTCCTCCATCTCCCTTATTTTGCTTTATACAATTTGTTTATTACACAGGTCCCTTAATAATGTTATGAATATCAAGGGAAGAATCTGGTCTGCTATCTGATATCCAAAATGGAACAAAACAATTTTGTCCAGGTCTCAAAATATCACCCCAGGTTGATAGGGGTGTAGCCATTTTCCTATTTTTTGTCAATATAGTAATTGTCAGTAAATCTAGAAAGGTTCCGAAACAATGCATCTATAATGGTTTCAAATTTTGTTAAACTGCAAGTCTTTTAGTTGTTAATATTCTACATCTTTTTCAATTTTGCAAATCAAATTATAAATAAAATTGGCTCAAGATGATACTAAATAGCTCTTCTTTTTTTTTATAGACTATGTGATATTTTCCCGGTATAAATACTGTATTTAATATTAAATCATTAATATTGTTTCCGAGAATTTTTAAATTTCAATCACTAAAAAGTGATCCATTTAATCACCCCGTAATAGGTCTATGAGGGTCGGGGTGGGCCATCCCTCAACAAACCGTACAGATATATGTATTAGTCAAGTTGTAAAATACATTCATATATATACATTAATCTTAAAGGGACACACCAGTCTCAATAAATTATAAACCGTAGCTTGAGCTAAATAAAAAATCAAACAGATATAAAATATAATTTGACAGATCAGACGTTAGTATAAGAAAATTATGTTGTCTAATGACTTCAGGAGATTTTTCTCACTTAAGTCTATAGTGGTTGGTTTGGTGTAGAACCTTACTAAGTATTAAATATGTTTTTTGGTGTATCACTTTTTACAGAAAAGATAAAGTGACAATAATTACATGAATTTTATAACATTGGGGTTGTTTTTGTGTGTTTATATTTATTAGAGGTATCTATAATTGGAATGGTTTATAAACACAAATTTATGTATATTAATTGATGGTGTTTATTGAAAGCCAGGAGAAGACATTAAAAAAATATCAAAGATACTTTGGTTCTTTTTACATTTTTCTAGTAAAATTTCACTGTATTTGAGAATCGGAAAACACAAAAGAATAACCTACTTCTTAAATTTTATAAAACATGTGTTTTCAGTTTTTGGATTTGTTGAATATAAGTGTAATATAATTCTCATTTGCATATATTTCATAAAAAAAATAAGCAGCTTCACTTTCAAACAATAATATTATGTCAAATATATATATACATACAAGTATACAGAAAGAATAAGTAACAAACTTATATGTGAATTCAAGAGAAACACATGTGTAGTGTAAGGATCTTTTTGATGTTGATTTTTAAAAATCAAATATTAAAAAATAATAAAATGAAACAACAACTGTTTTGAAAGAAACATGATTAAGAGTGTACATGTGTAAACACTATTTCCAGGCAGATAGTTATAGTTTATCAGAGTCCCTTATAATTATACAAAAATATAGGCTATACTATTCATGTAAACAGTAATTATATATTACTGCAAAATTTGGTTTCACACGAAAAACTCTAATTAGAATAACATGTGTTCTATGACAAGATGAAAAAGATGTAAAATTATTATATAAACACTTTCTTTTTCTTTTAATGAGAAATAAAACAGAAGTTGGATGATTATAAAACAATATATTAGAAGAGAAAGAAGAAAAAACAACAATAAAAAAAACGAAGCAGCAGGAGATGGTTCAGAGTTACTTTAATTTATAATTCGGATTCAAAGTTAATTATTAATTGGGCGTGTCCATCATTACACGGAGTAGAAATAGCTGTCACAGTGTGTTATGCAACCAATTCATACCTGAATACCTGTCTTACCTGTATCGGTCAGTGTTATGTTTCCAACTATTCTCTAGTAAACCAAAAACGGACTGTAAGTACCGACACTGAATACGTTAAAGGAAAATATCCACAATGTGTCATATTCCGCATTACTGATAAAGGTTTTTCTTAACATTTTACGATAAATAACTTGCTAATTTGTTTGCAAGTGTTTAGCTAATGTGCTTAACTATTTAACACTGTTTTATGACATTTTCTTATTTATTGATATGAAGTTATTGAGTTTTTAAAATAGCTACCCTAAATACAAACTTTGAATGCTCTATATTGTCAAGTATATTATCAAAACAAATAAACTCTTTCTTACTTTTTTAAATAGTTGTTTATGAGTGATAGATTTTTGTGAGATTGCATATTACAATGTTTATGCAAATTTCGACATTTGGTCACGTTGTCGTTGGTCTCTCACCACTGATTCAAGTGGGCACATTACCCGATACTTGTGAAAATGATATGCTCGAGTACGAGTTAACCTTCCTGGATCCCAGGAAAGAGTGGCAAGGTTAACTGATTGTCTGTTAGCCTCCGATTTCATAATGATGACGCTAAATAGTCAAACAAATACACATGAAAAAAACACGGACGATTAATTTATTTAGAACTCACAGAACACTCCACTTGCCGTCACTGACAGATGAACTAACCTATGCAACTATGTATAGTTTCAGTTATTTTCTGTCACTGACGGATGAACTTACCTATGCAACTATCGATAGTTTCAGTTATTTTCCGTCACTGACAGATGAACTAACCTATGCAACTATCGATAGTTTCAGTTTTTTTCCGTCACTGACAGATGAACTAACCTATGCAACTATTTATAGTTTCAGTTATTTTCCGTCACTGATAGATGAACTTACCTATGCAACTATCTATAGTTTCAGTTATTTTCCGTCACTCACAGATGAACTTAGCTATGCAACTATCTATAGTTTCAGTTATTTTCTGTCACTGACAGATGAACTTACCTATGCAACTATCTATAGTTTCAGTTATTTTCCATTACTGACAGATGAACTAACCTATGCAACTATCTATAGTTTCAGATATTTTCCGTCACTGACAGATGAACTAACCTATGCAACTATCTATAGTTTAAGTTATTTTCTGTCACTGACAGATGAACTTACCTATGCAACTATCTATAGTTTCAGTTATTTTCCGTCACTGACAGATGAACTAACCTATGCAACTATCGATAGTTTCAATCATTTTGATCTCTATATGGTATGGGTATATTTGAAACATGAATTTAACATTAAAAAGGCCTCTCTCGCCGCCTATACATTTATGTTCACGAAATGGTCCAGCTGTACATCGTCTGAAAGAAAACTATGTCACTTGAAGACATCGGTGCCGTTTTCTACAACACATGTTACTTTCCAGAAATAAGTGTTTAAAAAGGTCGTCGATTAATCAATTGTATTCGTGATTGATTTAAGAAATCCGAAGATTTGTTATTGTCACGTGACATGAAAAATGAAGTGTATATCGACACGACGGTTGTGCCCATTATTTTTTCAGAAATGTATAACTTACATGAATTATAAATGCGCGCTAATTTCATTTAGCATTTAAAAGAAGTAACGTTTAACAAATATTCACCAAATACACGAGGTACGATTTTTTAATCTTGTCATGTAACATAAAGTATCATGTTAAGTGGAGCCGATAAGTGTTAAGGCAAAAGAGGCACGTGGCCATCTTAAATAAAGACAGATTTGGTTTGTAATAATGCGGTATGTCTATCAATACTGAAGACTTGATACATCATTTGTGCACTGCATGTTTAGATAGATGTTGATAATGAATGATTGGTAAAGAAACATTAACTGATATAAGTTCTTTTAAACTATAAATAATACCATAACGTACAGCGCTGAGTGCCAATTAAACATATTCGGTAAATGATACGTAAACTATATAGAGATATTTGACTCCGGTTTAAGTTCAATTAAATTAAACGATTACAAATGACACACGGAATAGAAGTATAGTTTATCTGTATGTACATGTATAAAACGGGAACGCCGTTATAAATGGGGTGCCGGTTTACTATTTAAACTCAATAAGTGATATCACTCATACGAATAGGTGATATTACTCATATGAATAAATGATATCACTCATTCGAATAAGTGATATCACTTATTCATATTCAAATAAGTGATATCGCTTATTCGAATGAGTGATATCACCTATTTGAAACGAATAATTGATATCACTCATTCGAATAGGTGATATATTTCATTCGAATAAGTCGAAACTGAATAGGTGATATCACTTATTCGAATGAGTGATATCACCTATTCGAAATGAATCAGTGATATCACTGATTCGAATAGATGATATCACTTTTTCGATTTATCAAGCAAGAAAAAAACAGAGTGATCCTTGCTAAATGATTCAAAAGTGAATACATGATGAAAATGATTCAGCAGATATAGATATATGTGATCCAGCAGTGAATATATGACCTTCAGCCGCCAAAATAAATGGTCTTATAAAATGATTAAAGAATAAACCAATATATATTCTACATCACAATAATACTTATTTTATAACATAATATTTTTTACACAACATATTTGATATTTCCATTTTATTCTGTTATAGATCTACATCTATATTTTATTAAATATGCTAACATCCTTGGGAGAAATAATTGTCTATATTCATTTCGAATGTGATATCACTTATACGAAACGAATGAGTGATATCACTTATTCGAATAAGTGATATAATTTATTTGAATTGGTGATATCACTTATTGGAATGAGTGGTATCACCTATTCGAATGAGTGATATCACTTATTGAGGTTAAATAGTAAAATGTCACCCCATAGTAATAGCGTAGTAAATGAGCACACGTTAATAAAGGGACCGAGGTAAATTTCATATAAATGTTTTAAACTAAGCTACAGTTAATGACTATCAATTTCTGGATAACCTCGATTACAAAACTAGAAAAAGAAAATTTGTAGCTGAATCGCAGGGTGGCTCAGTGGTGAAATGTCTCAGTTGGGTTTAAGTTAGTGGAAGATTTATATCGAAGATTGTATCATGTGACTTGGTGGGGTAAAATGCACCAACGTATCCGGAGTAGGGTGGGCGGACCACATCGGAATCCCGAAATATTTCTGAAATAAGGATTTTGAGTCAAACGGCTGAAGTTTACTATCGTTGATACCTACGCCGCCCGGAAATTGGCGGATTGCTCCTTACCGATTTTCCCAGATCTGCCTATGTAGTATCATATGTGGTATACCACACGTTAGACATATACTGATATAACACTGCGTTAATAGCTACTTTATTGATATCACAAAACACATTGTAAAACTGCCTCTATACTGTCAATGGAACATAGATAGAAGTATGATTCGTCTGTTTTAATCCATAAATATCGTCCTTTCTCAGTGTAATAATATCTGTTGGAATGTTTAGCAAATACGCAGTAAAGAAAATTTGAGTCATAAAACTACGATGTGTGTAACACAGCCAATAAATAACACGGGTATCATAATTCACTGCCAGTATATTCGAATGACCTTGCCTATGGAGAAATGAAAAGTACCGATAAATGAGATATTGTTTTTTGTCTTGCTTTATATGTTTGAATGGCATAAAAAACAGCCAAACTAGATAAACATGTTTTTCGATTCGTTGAATTACTGTGATTTTTCTCAGCAAGTAATGTATCGTCCTTTTTATTCATTTATTTTGAAAATAGCTTACTCTGTAACTTTGTTTACACTGTCAAACACATGCTCGATGTAAGCAGTATTTGATTTGTTTATAATTCTAGTGAAACAGACGAATCAAGCCAATCATACGGTGTCAATAAAACACCACGCAGAACACATGTAAAAGTCGGGCTACGTGAAGCCTCATGATCGCATCCGGTCTCAGGGTTGAAAATATGTCTAGTTTCATTTTTAAGTTGCAGGAAGTACAAGATAGATAACTCGTTAAGTTTTGGTGTCTACTTCACACACAGCATGATCTCTCGTCATATGTTGGGTCATAGTACATGGGAGACTACCAGTACCGACCACTCACAGCCGCCACCAATGTTTAATTGTCCAATTTAAAAATTACCAACTTGCAATAACCGCAACGACGCTCTCTCTCTCTCTCTCTCTCTCTCTCTCTCCTTCATATACGAATACATATTTATAATGTATAATAAACAGTACGCCGGCTTCTTTTGATATGATAGGAGCAGAAAAACTGGACAGGAAAAGTATATTTAATGTAATTTCTAAATCTACATCAATACAGACTCGATTTATTCGTCACATATTTATATCCTATGATGTCTTAATAACTTTAAACAATGCTGTCCATTATATCGACCGTCTATAACTCCTCATTGTATGAAGTTAACAGTAGTACCGCCTCCCCCCAGACACATTCGTCTGACGCCTGGAAAACTACAGAACATGACTCCATGTGACTAGATCGGGATTCGTAGTTGACAACATGTCGAATTCAGGCAGTTGTATTAGAGACAACAGTAACTGTTAGAGGTTTGATTCCAGAAATAGATTCAAGATTTTAATAATTGTAATGTATATAATTTTATGCATCTTCCTGTTAGAGTTGACTGATGTATTACATAACAAGCCAGGCGGGGAAGCGGAGTGTGGCGGGTTGATGAAAAATGCGACTGCTAAATATATTTATGTTGATGTTTCTGAGTTAGTGGTAACATGATATCTTCTTTGTGTTTACTAAACGCAATGACAACTAAATACGACAAGGACGGCTGTCCCCCCCCCCCCCCCCCCCCCCCACACACACCCCTCACCCAACATTCACACCAACCCACACCACCCACACACACACTCAAATATTTACAAACTACTTGTAGTTTCTCTGGCTTCAATATTTCTGTATAGTTTTCATTTTTATAAGCTCAGTGAGTTTATATATATATATATATATATATATATATATATATTGCCTAATGTAACAATATCTAAATGAATTTCCATATTACTCAGAAATATGCTCATGCTTTTATTCTCAGGGCAGCATTCTGATTTTTTACAAAATGATATTATGTGAAGATGTTATGTGAAGATGTTATGTGAAGATGATCGTATTGTAATAGGTGCATCATTTCACATTTGTTTAACGTACTATGTTTTGCATTAACAAAATGTCCATATGTATTTGTGTTTTTTTGTACTGTTCAATTTTTAACCGAAAACAATTTACTTCCGCTGTTAAACAATAATCATTATTAATGATGTATTAGTTTATAAAGTAGACTGATGAACGTGTTTTTGTTGTTGTTGTTTGTTGTGTGTGGCGGATGCATTTTGTGAACGGAAGAGATTCCGAGAGATATTGAATTATTTACTTACATATACATGTATTGGTGTTGTACTTTGCATCAATAACTTAATACGAAAGTGTCTTACTTTCTCCTAAACATTAGAAAAAAATAAATCATATTTTAAAACGTTACATTGGTAAATATGCGATTATGTGGCTCGACTTTGTGAAAGAATGAATGTTGATTGCTGGTATGGACAACGACGTCACGTTTCGTCCGTTAATTAATTATCGTCCAATTATATCACGTGTTCCAGTGATCTCATTGTATCAAACAGCGTTACAAACTTTACTTTAAATTGTACAAATTTTAAAGGAACACGGGTCAATAGTCTGACCTTGAAAAGTACAGTCGAGGATATTGTCCCAGCATGGCCATTCGTTGTGGTGTTGAACATATCATTTTACTAGAAATTTACTTAAGCTAGATTTAAGTCCGTTTCATGAGTTGAACTACAAATAGTGAGTGTTGTTTTGGCGATGACCGGCCCGAGCTTGTAACAAAACCCATGACATCTGACATCTGTCGCCAACATTATTTCCACTACTCTACATCCTGTTTCAACAATTGAATTTTATTCGAATGACCGTGATTGTTTAACTTGATAAGTTTCTAATCAATAATAAATTATAATTAAGCAACTATGAAATAGAAAGGTCGGTTGGTTACACACTTTGAATTATGGTCCGTTATTACTTTATTTTTCTACCGTATTATATATATTATCAATGTATTATATGTGAATGCACGGGTTAGAAAAATATAAATTTTCGCTATCGAACTGTATGAACAACGTCAACACTTCAAGTTTATACTGTTTATACGTTTATTTTGTCAACAAATTCGGATCATGGTACATGTTTTTCCTTTTTAGAAATATTTAAAAGAATCAGTCTTCTCTAGCTGTTTGCTGTTATAAAGGTAGTTGTTTTTTTCAATTAGAAGCAATAAGCATACTGAACAAGTAGTCCGAATATCATGGTTCGAGTCCCAACCGCTCATGTTTCATCAATGTACTAACGGGAAATAACATACAAGACAACACATACATATTTTGTTCAAGAATAATAGCCATATTCACACAAAAGGGCAGATGTGCCCCTAATTATCTTATCCAATGAAAATGAAGCATTTTAGGAGATCTTGCTTCATAATAAATCCATTTTTGATGATAAATACTTTTTGAAAGATAGTTGTTTGACAACAAACACTTAAAATCAAATTAACGTTATTTAGGAATTTGTCGTTTTTGCTCATTAAGCTTTTTAATTTCTCATTTTCCCCAGTGTCATTTCTTTATACATTAGCGGGTCCTCCGTTGTCGAATGGTCTAACGTGCTTTCGTCTAACGATCACTTACCGCCGCTAAGCTCGTGTGTTCATGCCTCTCTTGGTATAACAACTTTATGTGAAAATTAAGTCAGTTCCTTGCAAAATGACGGTGGTTCTACTTAGAATGAGTCTGAGGTCTTCTTTTATCAATAAAACGGGATATGTCACAGATACATGTAACATGTCATGTGTTCAAAATGGCGATAAACCCTATGAAATATATATATGTTAAAAATTCTCATAAAACATGTGAGGACACAACTTGGCTAGTATAATAATTATATAACTGCAATTACAACGTAACTATAACTACCTGCGACATAGGCCCTATAGTGCAGCACTAATTCCATATAAAATGCGTGCAAAAGAATAACTAATTCATAAACAAAACTCAAATACAACACGCGCACATACACCCACGAACGCTTGCAAACACGGACTAAAACATTTGTTCCTCTCTATCATGCCTCAAAATAACGCAGTGAAGACGCGAATTCATGGTAACATGTTTGAGTCAAAAACCTACGATTTAGTTTACACGGTCAAAGAAACTGATATTGCATTCTTAATAACTGAACACTAACATTTAGCCGTTTGTATAGACACTTATATGAGCTGGATTTGCCTGTATTTCAAAACTTAACACAAGACAGATAACTCGCTCAGTCTTATCTTAGAACAAACAGGGCTACGTTCAGCACCGTATAACAGCAAACATGTTTGTGTGCTAGCTCCCCTAAAATTACCGCAAGCTGTGTGCAAATCTTATGTTGACCCAGTCTTTAGGAAAATATATATAAGCAAACGTTGAACCGACCTGAACGTTCCTTACAGTCAAACGACATATAGTGTAAACATTAGAACACTATGACAGATAATACACATTCCTAATAATTGGATAACTGGTTCTCCTTCACGACAAAACACACCAAACATTTGATGAAAGAAGACCGTACAATATACATAATATAAGGTAGATAACTCCTTCAGTCTTATCTTCTTGCAAACATTAGATGGTAAACATTCCTAATAATTGGACAATTGGTTGTCCGTCACGGAAAACACACCAAACATTTGATGAAAGAAGACCGTACAATATACATATAAGGTAGATAACTCCTTCAGTCGTATCTACTTGCAAACATTTGATGGTATACATTCCTAATAATTGGACAAACATACCAAACATTTGATGTTTAGAAAACCATATAATACAACTGTACTAGTGAGGAGATGGTATAGAATCCGAATGCTTATATTATTACTGCGATGTCAGGGTAGATAGTAACTTTGCGTTTTGTTTTAGCTTGTACAAGAGAGATAACTGGTCCTGTTGTGTAAACTTTACATAACAAACATGAATCATGAGAGTTGCGATAAGTAGCATCCATCAACAGCCACAAACACTCTTTTAGTGAAGAAAAGCAAGCGAGCATCATAATGTTTTATTACCAAATTGAATAATAACAATTCACTAAATGCAATAGCATACATGGAAAACATAAATTTGGCAATTATTAATAAACGAACGCATGTGTATTGGGGTATGTGACTACCAACGTCATTTGATACGATTCGAGGACTAGAACTTGACGGTAGAAGTAGCCTTCAATTGTATAAGGACGTGCATCTCATTACATACATAGAGATTATGCTTTATTTGTCCCATATTCATGTGATAGTGTAATGTCTTGATAATATTTGTTTAACAGTTTAAATATACCTGATCTGTAATAAGGTAAAGTGCATAAAGAAAATATTATTATGTACCCCTCTCACACACACTCACACTCAAACACTCGCAAATGGCGATATCAACGAAACATCTATATGTTTTATATTCGTATTGCAATATAACTTTGATCAATTTTATCACTGTTATCAAAAATTATTATTAATTGTTCTTTCTCCTCTGATATCTACCATCACATGACTCAGTGTTATGAGGAATATTTATGGTGGTTTGTTGTTGATTCAATATATGATCTACTTGACCGGAAGTGACGTATGTCATGGTTGTGTTATCTGTTGTCGGACGAAACCCTGTTTGTACTTTACATAATCTAGAACTAAAACACCTGATCTGACAGGTAAATATTTTATGGACATTTTGATGTGATCAACACCGGCTCCTTACAATAAAGAATGCTTTGACGTCTGTGTGCTTGCGGTTTTAAACTGGTAAAGCCAGAATATATATGTATTCTTGCAGACACTACCCGTTTATTATTAAATATTGTTTCAATATAAAGTGCAAGGAATAAGGAACCGTGTAAAGACAGTGTTAGATTCGCCATTCATAACAACGAGCACAAACACACATCGGTACAATATGTTTCCCGCTTTTGTTGAAATATTTAAAGGCATCACTTTTCTCTACCAATTATCTTAATTATAAACTTCACAGTCACATTCCATTCAAGCAGCAGCTAGTTCACAATGATTAGCATGCTTGGAACGAAATATCGTGGTTCGAGTCCCAGTGCCGCATACATTAGCAGTGAATCATAGAGAAATAACACGTAACACAAAATATTTATATATTCGTTTATTTTTATTGCATGATCAACATAAATAAGTTCCATACACTTTTTCATACAAGTTTAGTTTAAACTTATCTATTTTACTTCGATTGCGAAACAAGTTAAGACTTAATATACAAATCAAGTTCGAAGTCTTCCTGGGTTGAACCGTTACTAAGCATATCCGGAAACATGTCTTGCTCAAGGACACCATACATTTCCGTGGGGGGATCAAACCCACGACTCATGTCAATTTTTATACATTAAGCTTTTTAAAAACTTATCTTATCTACTCAGTGTATGTTAATTGTGGTAGATAGTTCACTATTTCATATTTCATAAACAAAAGACCAAGATCTTTTTTAGTTTGGTTACTTTGATTTTGCATCAGTGCTTAACATTGATACAAACTTGACATGTTCCATAATGGTACTCGTACTCTATTTAAGCATATTTAGTAAGTTTACAACTTTTTATGTATTAATATCTCTATCTAAAAGTAAGCCTAGCAACCTCCATGTGGCTATCTTGTATATTGGTTGATAAATCACCCAGTGATCGTTCATTTAAAACGCTAATAGTATTAAATGAGTTAAATGAAACATGATAATGCATGCTTTGTAACCTTTTCCAATAGTGGATCGAGAGATCGCACGTGACGTATACAAATTAGCACAGTAATGAACTGAATACACGGATTCTAATCCAAAATGTCACAAACATTATTTATTACTATGTAATTATAGTGTTATATAATATACGATTTACTCGATTGTAAAAATATAACACGACGTTTATATCAAGGTATTTTAAGCCCATTTGCCGGATATACAAGTAAACAGTGTTGTATTTTAGGGGTGATCGGGTTGAGCCGGGATCGAACCCGTGAACTCTAGCGCCAGAAAGCAATATACTATCTACATCACTAGCGTCCCACTAATTATGTTAATTACGTATATATAATATCATAAGCTCACTTTCCCTACTATGTTCTTGTTTAGGTCAGAATATGGCTTCTGTATACATGTATGAAACATTAATTTAGTACGGATAAATTGTGCAGAAAACAATTAACTAAAATCTACTACAAGTGCCTGTATCTATGAATTGTAATAATAAAAATGTAATTAAAATAACAGCTAATTTCACATTTATGGATAGGTCGATTAATAGTATCTATATGTCTCACATGCGATATTTTGTATTTCACACCAAATTTAAAACCTTGATGTTTTTTTGCTGTCGTTTGCTATTATCAGTCGCGATGTTGACCTATCATAACACACGGTTAAAGGGTGTGAAATGCCATCTGACTGGTTTGTTATCACACTAATTTTATCTCCGCTCGGTCCAATCTGTAAAACTTTACTGGATGAACAACATACAAACACGTTATCACACCCGTCAGTACATACTCCCCGTGTACAAGATAACTCTGGATCACAAAACTGCGAGAGTACTCTCCCACTCCTGTCCAGAACGATCACACCTTCGCAAGCATCAGCAACATAAATATTGCTGCCGTCATCACTCACTGTAAGATGTGTGGTACAAGAGAAAATATTTGCTCCTGATTGATCCTTACATATTGTTTTCAGCAGTGTCCCGGATGTGTCATATACATAGACGTGTTTACCCCTATCTGATACGAACATCTTCCCATTACTGACAGCAAGCCCAAAACAATAATGATTCATCTCTATTGATCGAGTTAGCGCCATCTTACTTCCCAAAGATACCAACTGTATGGTTGTGTTGAGCAATGTTACACCTGCTTCTTGTGGACTTATCTCACATACTGCTATAGGCCAGGCAGGCATATCACACTCGTCTATCACTTTGTAGGTGGAACTGTCTAGTCTCGCTAGTTTCTTCATGTTGTGGTATGTCAGTAGTAAAGTATCGTCTGTCAGTATACAGGAACCATCCATACTGCTACATTCTGTATGCACTTCATACTCTTGCCGTCCTATTACTTTATAGAGTGCATGGTGTTGCTGAACTGGAGCCGATTTCGAGGTTGATTTCTCAGTGATGTTTCCCAGTGACTTAATTCCACTCAATAACTTCATAATACTTTCATTTTTCTCAAACTCGATACTAATGGTAGGACACTTAGCTACCTCTTTGATGGCGGTTTTCGACTTCAAGATGTTTTCTTCACATTTTTTCATGCATACAAATTGCTGTGATCGATTTCCTTCTGCTAGTTGTAGTTTTTGTTGGTACGTTTCCATATCTTTCACGATATCATCCATTGACGCGATGTCAGATTTTAATTTCTTCTGAATCATTGCATGATTTGCTTCAAAAGTATCCCTTGTCATTTCCTCCAGTTCCTCTAATGTGGTGTTGATTTTCTGTCTAAATATTTTAATTATATTTAAGGTGGCATTCTTGTCTTTATTAACTGTAATCAGCTCAAGGTGTCGCGCTCCAATTAAATCGTTTTGTTCGTCATTCGCTTTCGTCAAGTTTTCCAGGATTGGCTTCGTATCTCCTACATGAAGAAGGTTGTCAATTTCCTCAGGAATGTAGAAAACATCTTTGCAGGACCTGTAACCAGAAGGTTAAATAAATAAAACAAAATAGTATTCTCTTGTATAACATGTTATACGAATACTATACTATGAACTTACATGTATAAAACAATACATGAACCGACACAAAACGCATACCTAAGAATCACCGTTTCCAACGTTAACGGCGGATAGTTTGTATTGTGATATGGTGGTTTCAACGTTTCACTGACGGATTTCCCTGAATATTTTCAGAAATAATCATTGTATAAGATAGGAAATGCGTTTTATGAATCTAAAAGGTCATGTGTTTGAGAGCCATGTTCTGTTAAAAACATTTATAGGAGAATGTTTGCCAATTACTTGCCGAAGGACGGTGGTTCTATTCAGATTCATTCCGCAACCTTCATCCACCGCTAAATCTAGCATGATGTAGTTAACATTATATATGCTTAAATAGTATTAAACCCACCCTTACAGTTTTTATTACATATTTCACTTACATGTGAATCTTGTATTGGGTATGCATTTACAGTTTACTTCCACACGCATTTCGACAACTAGGGTATTTAAATTAAATATATGTCACTGGTTTGTCCATGAATCGGTATAAATAATTTTACCTCTTATCTTGAATAAAAATATATCTATATGTACCATAGCTCTAGTTGATTTTAATGTTTACATTTACCCAATCTAGATTACTGTTGCGTTATCTATGTGGAATTGTTACACTAGACGATGAAGATCTACAAGACTTATCGTTACAAATATACTACTCTTTAGTTTGGTGACATTTCATGAAAGTGTTCAATTTCAAAATGCAGTATTTAATATGTACAAATCATTTAATCAAGTCCATGAGTGTATATATCAATAATACATAAAAATTACTACATTATGTATAGATATAACCTACCTGTGCTTTTCGGCCATACAAACACGGACCTTTACCTGGATCCGCATACGGAATATATGTTTATAAATGTATATCAAAAATACTACACATGTATAAGTGTTACCTACCTGTGCTAAAAAGAAATACAAACACAGATCTGTACCTGAATTCGCATACGGAATACATGTATATAAAATGTATGTCAAATATACTACACATGTATAAATGTATATTACCTGTGCTTAACGACCATACAAACACGGATCTGTACTTGGATTCGCATACGGAATATACATGTATGTATATAAAATGTACGTCAAATATACTTCACATGTTTAAATGTAACCTACCTGTGCTTTACGGCCATACACACATTGACATTTACCTGGATCCACATACGAAATATATGTATATGAAATGTATGTCAAATATACTACACATGTATAAATGTAACCTTTATGTGCTTTACTGCCTTACGAACACGGATCTGTACCTGTATCCACATACGGAACATATGTATCTAAAATGTATGTCAAATATACTACACATGTTTAAACGTAACATACCTGTGCTTCACGGCCATACAAACAAGGACCGTTACCTGAATCCGCATATGGAATATATGTATATAAAATGTATGTCAAATATACTACACATGTTTAAATGTAACCTACCTGTGCTTTTCGGCCAAACAAACACGGACCGTTATCTGAATCCGCACATGGAATATATGTATATAAAATGTACGTCAAATATACTACACATGTTTAAATGTAACCTTTCTGTGCTTTACGGTCAAACAAACTTGGATCTGTGCCTGGATTGGTATAAGGAATATATGTATATAAAATGTACGTCAAATATACTACACATGTTTAAATTTAACCTACCTGTGCTTTACGGTCATACAAACACGGATCTGTACCTGGATCCGCATATGGAATATATGTATATAAAATGTACGTCAAATATACGAACACATGTATAAATGTAACCTACCTGTGCTTTACGGCCGTACAAACACGGACCTTTACCTGGATCCGCTTACGGAATATATGTATATAAAATGTACTATAAAAATACTACACATGTATAAATGTAACCTACCTGTGCTTTACGGCCGTACAAACACGGACTTTTACCTGGATCCGCATACAGAATATATGCTTATAAAATGTACTATAAAAATACACATGTATAAATGTAAACAACCTGTGCTTTACGGCCATGTAACACGGAACGGTGCCTGGATCCGCATACGGAATATAGTTGTGGGATCGGAAATCTACTTAGTGATGAGAGTGATCAGAAAAGGCTACTCATTGTTGAGATCAATCATTGTTTCATTGATAAGGGATATACTCATTATTTTGAGTGACCGGGATCTATTTAGTGTTTAGAGTCACTTCAGATGTACTCCGTGTTTAAAACGATAAGAAATCTACTCAGTGTTTGGTGTGATCGAGGATTTGCTCAGTTTAGTCAAAGACCGTTCTGTTTTGTCTGCAAAAACACACACTCCGTAATGGGAGTAACAAGAAACCCGACAACATAAAACCCGACCAGTGCTTGGAATGACCGATACTCAACACTGTGCTGGGAGTCTACGGAAAACTACCCTGTGGTTTGAGTTACCATCTTATCAGTGTTGAGACAGGCAAAACATCATCTATTTAGTTTATGGAGTGACCTGATATCCGCTGGGATTTGTGAATGACTCTGAATCTACTCAGTTTTGGGAGTGATCAGGATTCTCCCATTGTTGACAGTAATCGGTGAACTTTTCAGTCACGACTCCTCGACTTTTGGTTAACCAGTTCACAAGCACACCTCCCACCGAAAATAATTGACAACTTCCCCGCCTGAATCAGCGTTGAGATACGATGAATGACAATAACACACAATGTTGTATGTCAAACATCACGGAGACTGACAGGGCTCGGCATCATCGTTCAGAGTCGGTACTTTTGTTGAGAATAATCGGGGATCTACCTAGTATTAAAAGTGATCGGGAATCCACGCATTGGTAAGAGTGTTTGTGAATCTACTCAGTGCTTGGAGTAATCTAGCATTTATACATTGTTTGGAGTAATTCGAAATATAACTTGTTTATTATGACACCCTTGTAAAGATTTAAGTTTAGTAAATCAAGGTAACATAGTTAAGTCATTTATTTTACACGGCCGAAGACACTGGTATTGCATTTGTAATAACTGAACATTTGGCCATTAGTATGTAAAATTATTTTTGTTGTACTTGCTTCTTAGTACAAGATAGGTAACTCGTCCACTGTTGTGGTGTTACAAGTAGTTCTCTACATACTTACGACATGTTGTACAAGATAGGTAACTCGTCCACTGCTGTGTTGTTTCAAGTAGTTCTCTACATACTTATGACACGTTGTACAAGATAGGTAACTCGTCCACTGCTGTGGTGTTACAAGTAGTTCTCTACATACTTACGACATGTTGTACAAGATAGGTAACTCGTCCACTGCTGTGGTGTTACAAGTAGTTCTCTACATACTTATGACACGTTGTACAAGATAGGTAACTCGTCCACTGCTGTGGTGTTACAAGTAGTTCTCTACATACTTATGACATGTTGTACAAGATAGGTAACTCGTCCACTGCTGTGTTGTTTCAAGTAGTTCTCTACATACTTATGACATTTTGTACAAGATAGGTAACTCGTCCACTGCTGTGTTGTTTCAAGTAGTTCTCTACATACTTATGACATGTTGTACAAGATAGGTAACTCGTCCACTGCTGTGGTGTTACAAGTAGTTCTCTACATACTTATGACATGTTGTACAAGATAGGTAACTCGTCCACTGCTGTGGTGTTACAAGTAGTTCTCTACATACTTATGACATGTTGTACAAGATAGGTAACTCGTCCACTGCTGTGGTGTTACAAGTAGTTCTCTACATACTTATGACATGTTGTACAAGATAGGTAACTCGTCCACTGCTGTGGTGTTACAAGTAGTTCTCTACATACTTATGACATGTTGTACAAGATAGGTAACTCGTCCACTGTTGTGGTGTTACAAGTAGTTCTCTACATACTTATGACACGTTGTACAAGATAGGTAACTCGTCCACTGCTGTGGTGTTACAAGTAGTTCTCTACATACTTATGACACGTTGTACAAGATAGGTAACTCGTCCACTGCTGTGGTGTTACAAGTAGTTCTCTACATACTTATGACACGTTGTACAAGATAGGTAACTCGTCCACTGCTGTGTTGTTTCAAGTAGTTCTCTACATACTTATGACACGTTGTACAAGATAGGTAACTCGTCCACTGCTGTGTTGTTTCAAGTAGTTCTCTACATACTTATGACATGTTGTACAAGATAGGTAACTCGTCCACTGCTGTGGTGTTACAAGTAGTTCTCTACATACTTATGACATTTTGTACAAGATAGGTAACTCGTCCACTGCTGTGTTGTTTCAAGTAGTTCTCTACATACTTATGACATGTTGTACAAGATAGGTAACTCGTCCACTGCTGTGGTGTTACAAGTAGTTCTCTACATACTTACGACATGTTGTACAAGATAGGTAACTCGTCCACTGCTGTGGTGTTACAAGTAGTTCTCTACATACTTATGACACGTTGTACAAGATAGGTAACTCGTCCACTGCTGTGTTGTTTCAAGTAGTTCTCTACATACTTATGACATTTTGTACAAGATAGGTAACTCGTCCACTGCTGTGATGTTTCAAGTAGTTCTCTACATACTTATGACATGTTGTACAAGATAGGTAACTCGTCCACTGCTGTGTTGTTTCAAGTAGTTCTCTACATACTTATGACACGTTGTACAAGATAGGTAACTCGTCCACTGCTGTGGTGTTACAAGTAGTTCTCTACATACTTATGACACGTTGTACAAGATAGGTAACTCGTCCACTGCTGTGTTGTTTCAAGTAGTTCTCTACATACTTATGAAATTTTGTACAAGATAGGTAACTAGTCCACTGCTGTGTTGTTTCAAGTAGTTCTCTACATACTTATGACACGTTGTACAAGATAGGTAACTCGTCCACTGCTGTGGTGTTAC
This sequence comes from Panopea generosa, assembly GCA_029582155.1. Taxonomy (NCBI): domain Eukaryota; kingdom Metazoa; phylum Mollusca; class Bivalvia; order Adapedonta; family Hiatellidae; genus Panopea; species Panopea generosa. The sequence continues at coordinate 32,781,677 of CM055896.1, forward strand.
AAGTAGTTCTCTACATACTTATGACACGTTGTACAAGATAGGTAATTCGTCCACTGCTGTGGTGTTACAAGTAGTTCTCTACATACTTATGACATGTTGTACAAGATAGGTAACTCGTCCACTGCTGTGGTGTTACAAGTAGTTCTCTACATACTTATGACACGTTGTACAAGATAGGTAACTCGTCCACTGCTGTGGTGTTACAAGTAGTTCTCTATATACTTATGACATGTTGTACAAGATAGGTAACTCGTCCACTGCTGTGGTGTTGTACACGAAAGGTAACTCGTCCACTGTTGTGGTGTTACAAGTAGTTCTCTACATACTTATGACATGTTGTACAAGATAGGTAACACGTCCACTGCTGTGGTGTTGTACACGAAAGGTAACTCGTCCACTGTTGTGGTGTTACAAGTAGTTCTCTACATACTTATGACATGTTGTACAAGAGAGATAACTCATGCAATCGCGCCTACTTACACAACATTAGAATACATTTGTCAGGTGGTGCGAAATCCTAATAAATGAGCATCACAAAAATTGAACGTTTGTCAAGCAAAACAAGCAAAATACTTGTAGTATGGTAAAAAAAAAATCAAAAAAATCATCGCATGAGGTACGGAATATTAATGGAAAGCATTTGTTATAGAAAGTAACATAAGACTATACTTGACCATATTTCATCGGTTGCCAAGGAAAAAAAATGTATTATGAATGCATAAATTGGGGACAAATGTCACTAGGTGCAAAAATGTTAACATTTTGAATGTTTCGATGTTTATGATAAACTCAAACACTAGAGACTTCATATGAGTATTTATTTCAATGAAATACATATATTTGCTTATTATAAATACAATTATCTTGCAAAATTATCTTTTGATGGGATTTTCTAGACCAAAATAAACAACAAAATAATCAAAGTATCAAAAGTACTTTCGAAAACTGGAGTTAGATATTAGGATTTTTAATAACATAGGTGCTATGAAGGATTTAAACGAAACTAATAATAGCGTATGTGTATGTACGGACCATACCAACCTTAACCAAGATATTTTGATTATCTGGCAATGTAATACATACAGAATAAGTGTTTGCTTGAGAATTATCTCCGTTAAAATACACACTAGAAATAATACCGATAAATGGTGATGTTTATAGATGCCATTTCCAATGTGATTCAATGTTTTTTTAAAAAATAGGATATAATTGTGTTTCCATTTAAATATTATTCACCATTAAATATATATGTATAGTGAAATAAAATACCTTATACAGGCATTTAAAGGGAGTAAATCAGATTTTTTTCAAAGTTTTGAAATTGACTAAAGATATTCCCCCACCCCCCACACCAATATACCATGCCTATCGATCATGCCTTTATATATTCATTGACCTCGTTTTGCCAAAAATATATCTATTTAAACATGCCAAAATAATATTTTGAAAAGGGATTTCCTAACTTGTGCTATGCCTCTAGGTCAAACTGAAATAGATTTCCCCCTTAATATTGCGATTTATTTTGTGACATATTAAATGTGATTTCATTTTTATTTCAATTTGATCCGTCATGCAGATTTATACGTTGTAAAATGTGAGTCTGAATGACGATGTGAAGGTCGTCAAATAAAATTAAAGAGCTGTTTATTTTTAGAATAGGGATTTTGTTTCAAGTTTACGAATCCGATTTAAATATTGATTTTGTCATGTTTTGGTGTATTTGATATATCAAACCATTCGTATTTTCTTTATTTATAATAATTTCACGCTTTTTATCCATTTAAAAATAATTTTAAAACATTGAGAATTTTTTTATCTTTACAGTAATATGGTATTGGTCTATCTGTGTTTTGATTAACAAAAGATAAAGCAGTTGTTGCAGTAAAACTAAGCTTCATGTAGCGAAGAATAGTTAACCTTAATTAAAATAACCAAATCTGTTCTATACACAATACTTGTTGTAACGCTGATAAATATGATGATCATGTACCCATGTGTCCATAAACAAATCGAATAATTTTGTATTTCAACCAAACTTCATGACTGGAAGTATGTTTTAATATATCTTAATAATGCCCAGGTATATGTTGTTTCGACATGAAGATCACAACAACATAATATGTAATAAGTTATGGGTTATGGGCTTTGCAAGTACATCAAATTACATAAACATGGCATTGTAAGACCAATGCACAATTAACAGACGAGCCATCAGCAGCAAATTGTTTAACTGCGGTCTCAACGTAGTAAGTAAATTTGCGTTAGTTACAGTTCATTTTGTGTTGATTTGAGACCAGTTCTAAGCGTATTGTAGATCGATACAGGTAAGACAGGTATATTACTCAAGTATGAATAGGTTGCATTAGAGATTATATTTATTATCCGCTTTACATATACCGTGCAATGATGAACTAACCCAAATATTAAATATCTTTGAATTGATTATAAGTTTCACTGTTGTACAAAGCGATAACACGTCCATTTGTGTCTACTTAATACACAGGATACAGACAAGAACTAGAGCGTACGGGGGGGTGGGGGGGGGGGAGGGGGTTGTCTCCACCCGAAACCACAAACACTCTTTCTAGTCGAGAAACAGTTTGACAAGCGAACATCATGACCTTTAATAACCAAATTAAACAATAACAATTCACAGTAAATGCTTAATGCAATAACAGGTAAACTAGCCCACGTGTACAACAGAGAACATATGTGTGTTTAGGACGTGTATATAAAACTGCCTGCGTCATTTGATATGACTTTAACTCGGCGGTAAAAGTAGCTTTCAATTTTATGAGGACGTGCTTTACTATTACCTGCATAAAGAAAGGCTCAATTAATTTGTCTAATACTCATATCATAGCATAATGTATTGATGTTATTGGTTTAGCAGTGTAAATATACCCGATCTGTAGTAAGGTAAAGTCCATAAAGAAAGGATGATGATGTACCTCTCTCATTCACGCACACTCAAACACGCACAAATCGTTACATCAACGAAATAGCTACAACTATGTGTTTCGTATTGATAACGTATAAATTTAATCAATTTTATCACCGTTATCAATTATATTGTTGTTTGATGTCTCTCCTGTGCTATCTGACATCTACCATCACGTGACTCAGTGTTAAGAGGTAGATTGCTGATGGTTTGTTGTTGATTCAACATATTATCTACTTGACTGACGTAAGGCAATTGTTGTGTTATATCTGTTTTCGGAAAAAAAAATGTTTGTACAATGTAGTATTAAAACACCAGATCTTGCAGGCAAATAATTTATGGATATTTTGATTTTATCAACACTGGCTCCTTGCAATAAAGAATGTTTTGTCGTCTGTGTATTGGCAGTTTTAAACTGGCAAAACTAGATAATATATGCATCCTTGCTTGCACGTCTTATTTAATTGTAAAACATTTTTTTTAAATGTAAAGTGCATGGAACGAGGAACTATATAAAGACGGGTCAAATTTGCAATTCATAACAATGAGCACAAACACATCGCTACATTTGTTTTCCTTTATTGTTGAAACAGTTAAAGGAATCATCAATTTTCTCTACCAATTAATTTAATTAACAATTAACTTATCAGTCACATTCCATCCAATCAGCGGCTAGTTCACAATGATAAGCATGCTGGGAACGAAATATCGTGGTTCGAGTCCCAGTCCCGCAACATAATAACAACATAAATAAGTTCCATGCGATTTTTTTTAGTTGAAGCTTATTTATTTTACTTCTGTCGTGAAACAACTTACTATTTTTTACAACTTAAACGAATCACAATCGAAGTTTTCCTGGGTTGTGCCATTACTTAGCATATCCGGAAAAAGTGTCTTGCTCAAGGACTCTTCACCTAGCCGTAGGGGGGAGATCAAACCCACGACCCTCCGATCCTGGATTCGATGTTCTACTACTGTACCAAGCGCTCCACAAAGTATTCATACAAGTGTCTATCATGTCACTAGTGATCTTATCGGGTGACAATGAAGCATTTTAGGAGAGCTTGCTTTACATTATGGAACAATCGTGAACATAAGTACCTGTTGTGGAGGAGGTTATGGTAACAAAAACATAATATATAATAAACTATTTTACATTTTTGCACAAACCGACACTTCCACTACACACACGCACACGCACACATACACACACAAAAACACACTTCCACCCAACACACACACACACACACACACACACACACACACACACACACACACACACTTCCACCACACACACACACACACTTCCACCACACACACACACTTCCACCACACACACACACACACTTCCACCACACACACACACACACACACACACACACACACACACACACACACACAACCCCCCACTTCTACTCCCCCCCACACACACAACCCCCCACTTCCACTCCCCCCCACACACAAACTCACACAACACCCCACTTCCACTGCCCACCCCCCACACACACACATTTCAACCACACACACACACACACTTCCACCACACACACACACACACACACACACACACACACACACACACAAACCCCCACTTCTACTCCCCCCACATACACAACCCCCCACTTCCACTCCCCCCCCCCCCCCACACACACACTCACACCCCCCCACTTCCACTGCCCCTCCCCACACACTTCCACCACACACACACTTCCACACACACACACACACACACACACACACACACACACACACACACACACACACTTCTACTCCCCACCACACACAACCCCCCACTTCCACTCCCCCACACACACACACTCACCCCCCCCCCCCCCCCCCCCCACTTCCACTGCCCCCCCCTCCCCCCCAACACACACACACACACACACTTCCACCACACACACACATACACTTCCACACACACACTTCCACACACACACACACACACACACACACACACACACACACACACACAATCATCATGCTACTGTTTTGCATTTTTTACAATTTCAGAATTATATGTTATAGTTATGGCAAATTTAGATAAGAAGGTGGCGTGTATTTTAATCACAATTTCAAAGTAGATTTAGATATTTACTGCTGAAAATATCCAAACATAAAAACTGCCATAACACACTTAATACTCATTTGAACGTATTGAATTGGATAAACAATGTAGTTGTATATGTATCGAACATTTTGATTTCACTTTTTATAAAGGTTTTGTTAATTGTGTTTAAGTAAATAGTTCACTATGAGTATTTCTTATCTAAAAAACAACACTAAGGCATTTTATAGTCTGCTTACTCTGACTTTGTATAAGTGCTAACAAATTTAACCAAACTTGGCATGTTCAATAATTATGCAATGTACTCATATAACAGTTAAGTTTATCAAGTATGTTTACAAAATGTTATGTATAGATATTCCTAGCGACATCCACGTGGCCGTCTAATATAATGGTTTAAAATAACTCAGTGTTTGCGAATTTGAAAAATTAATAGTATTTAATGAACGTGTCTAGCTATTTTTTCGTGTGGTCATATTCTTTTTTGAGTATATGTATGCAGTATAATAGATATTAAAATAGTATTAATGCATATTATCTGATATCAATTTAAGTTCAATTTAAATAATAAAATTATTTTATAATGTCACTGCATTCATTTCTGTTGATAAAATGCCTGTCTTATGTACATAAGTTTATCACATCAATGCAAGTTTATCGGGCACATGTCGTCATTATGTATAATTATACATTTTGACGTTATCTCTATAAGATGTAACAAAAGTTGATGCTGATGTTCAATGTTATAAAAAGACGAATTAGAAACATCGACATGACAAAGAGAATACAATGTTAGTGTCTAATATCATCAACTTCATCAGGTTCGGCACAAAAAAGCAAGAACTCGGCAGAACCTCGTCTTTTTATTTCTAAGTCTCACCTGAAAAGATTGATAATATCAGACACTTACATGGTATTCTTTATTTATTATACATGTAATTTTAAACATATGATTTCATAGATGTTTTGGCGCAAATAATATTTGATTGTTTTACAGAAACATGTATATCACCTGAAATTCAATCCTATCTATAACAACAAATAAACAACAGGATTTATACAAAATATCACAATCAAGTTACGAACTGATTAAACATCGTGCTAATTCTAATTCAAAATGTCAATATAAGCTATTACTAATTGATCTATATGTTTATATGATATACAATTTCCTTGGTAAACAAGTGAGCAGTGTTGTATTTAAGTGTCCGTCGGCTCGAGTCTAGGATCGAACCTGCGACCTCTGGCAACAGAGGTCAATACTCTGCTACACTACCGCCCTACTTAGTCTATATTGTATAGTATAAGCTCACTTTCCCTTCTGTGTTCTGCTACACTACCGCCCTACTTAGTCTATATATAGTACAGTATAAGCCCACTTTTCCTACTGTGTTCTGCTACACTACCGCCCTACTTAGTCTATATAGTATAGTATAAGCCCACTTTCCCCACTGTGTTCTGATACACTGCCGCCCTACTTAGTATATATAGTATAGTATAAGCCCACTTTCCCCACTGTGTTCTGCTACACTACCGCCCTACTTAGTCTATATAGTATAGTATAAGCCCACTTTCCCCACTGTGTTCTGCTACACTACCGCCCTACTTAGTCTATATAGTATAGTATAAGCCCACTTTCCCCACTATGTTCTGCTACACTGCCGTCCTACTTAGTATATATAGTATAGTATAAGCTCACTTTCCCCACTGTGTTCTGCTACACTACCGTTCTACTTAGTCTATATAGTATAGTATAAGCTCACTTTCCCCACTGTGTTCTGCTACACTACCGCCTTAGTTAGTATATATAAAATAGTATAAGTTCACTTTCCCTACTATGTTCTGCTACAATATACGACATTTACTTCGTTATTACTGAGAATGAAAAAAAAATTGTCGTACTTTTAAACTCTTGCAAACGCAATACTTGTTAATAACCTACGCAATAAACAGCGAACGTCTTCAACAGCGTCTGTTCGTGTTATTAGCACTTTTACACCTATGGATGGATTAAGTTCAGAAGAAAATTATAATATCATTTTCAGTAATTCAAAAGTAAACTAATGCATTGATCTGTTTAATGTATATATGTGGTCTGCACATGATGTTGTTGTCTCAAATTACTATTGGTTATCATGTTAAGACATATTTATTTTGTTGACCAATGAAGCGCTGGACTTGATGGAGGCCATGGGACATATTAGACAGCGGTTACTATGGAGTCATCACTGCCCACTTCACTACTCAGTCAATAACTACCCCCAAACACTACTCGTGAATATGAATCATAGAAAGATAAAAAAGCAACAGTTCAGTTATTTAATAAATGATAATCGATATCAGCCACGTCCTCAATACGAGTGTAGCGTGTAGTACATATATACGTGACTTACAACACGGACACAGCCTAGTTATCTAGTTCTGCATTCCCCGTAAATATAATCGGGTAGTTTCGGTTTCGCCTTGTCTGGCGGTGTCTTGACTTCATAAGTAGTATTATTTCAATTTAAGTAATAAAGATCATCTACATCAAATACAATAACGTTTAATTTATAATGTAGCCACATGTGCGGATCCAGGTAAAAGTAAGTCCGCACCTATGAAAGCAGAGCCCTAGATGCATGTACGTATATTTTTATAATTCAAACTGAAAAATGTCCCTCGGTCAATAAGATTTTCCTTGCACAATTTCTAAGAAACCATTTCTTATATTCAATAATAATTGTAGTAGCGGTACCAAAATATATATGTTAGACCTCGGATAGGCTGTTTAAACTGCAGGGGGGGGGTGGAGTTGTGGGTCCTTGAATTGTGGTGGAATAAGAAAATCGCTTATCTCTCATGTGTATACCAAGAACCATGAGAAAGAACTCCACCAAGTTGATAACCACAGTGACTCTTTCAGGTGTAATAGTCAGAATAATATGCCGACTGATTGTATAAAATATTGCTTTTTTATGTTTATTGAATAGAAGATTCGACGGAATTTTATTAAAAACTTAAATATATTCTATCTATCGTTCAGTTCAATATGCCACGTTTCACTTAGATCTGTCGTTCTATTTGAATAAACTGAACATTACTTTTACACATTTATATATAAAGAGAATACGAGACGTACGACATAGATAGCGAACCCAAAACTATGGAATATAAATCCAGTCCAAGGTCATTTTGTTTATATGATATGGATTATTTTATCATATGACTGCACTCGTGTAGTCGGAGCAATGGCGACGGGGAGTAGTTTTGGGGGAACTTTGGAAGGTTCGGACGAATCTTTCGATTTAGTGTGTTCACCTTGTGTGAAAAAGAACAGGAAAAGAGAAGCTACAAAGTACTGTCATGATTGCCAGGATTATTACTGTTCTATGTGTGTCGGGTTTCACAGTGATATACCTGCATTAGCCGGACATAAAATACTTGATCAATCAGAATTCCCGACAGATGGATCATTAGTGACATTGCCGACGGAGAAATGCCAAAAACATCCTAGTAAGTTGGTGGACATGTATTGTCAAAACCACGACCAGATAGGCTGCTCTGTTTGTATGGCCGTTAAACACAGGTAAGTTAAATTGATATTTCAAGGTAGATGTAAGTCTTACATATGGTGAATTGTACGTGCGGTAAGGTATGTGTCCATTATAGTTGCAGCCACTCAAATATTGTTTATGTATATGGATAACAACAGGATAGGCAAACTGCATAGTGTAAAGATTTGTTTTGTCGATGGTTAGATTATGTGTATATTAGGCCGACCGCCCGCTCTTAAAATTTGTTTGCCGTGCTCCTACCAATTCACTCAAAAGTGTTACTTCCTAAACTTTTGTAATGCCTCAATTTTTATTTTCATGATTTCTTTCCGTTTTGGTTAAAATGACTATGTAAAATCAAAATCTGGCAAAAAAAAAGCTACGTACCTACCCACATTGAACATTCTGAGTAGGAACACAGCAAACAAACATTTTTTTTACAGATGGTATTACTTCCAATCTATATACATTTGTATTCAACGTATAATACGCCTTGTGAAATAAACAATACAACCGTTTCTTTCAGTGTCAGAGATTGTCTTTGAAATGTCTTTTCTAGCATCATTTACATTACTGACTATAATAATACTAAATACAAAAGTCTCGGAATATGTAGATGTTAGCCTTGGTATACGGTTTGTATAATTGAATTTTTAATCAATCAGTTATAGGCAGATTTAGTAATATACAGAATATATTAAGTAATTCTTATGAATATTTCAGGTAATTACCAATCCTCGCCCCGCCCCCAAACCAACGACATGGCAGTAATGAGTCGACATATATATATATATGTCCTACTTAACAAAACGAGTTAAATCAATATTAACTTACCTCGCCAGACACGGAAATAGTCCCAGCGGACTCCATATTTTTTAGAAATACGACTGTCCCGTTCATTACTTGAAAAATACGAATATCTGTAGGTGTCACCTCGTCTTGTAAGAACATCTGTAGGTGTCACCTCGTCTTATACGAACATCTGTAGGTGTCACCTCGTCTTGTACGAACATCTGTAGGAGTCACCTCGTCTTGTACGAACATCTGTAGGTGTCACCTCGTCTTATACGAAAATCTGTAGATGTCACTTTGTCTCATACAAACACATGTAGGTGTAACATCTCGTACAAACATCAGTAGATGTCAACTCGTCTCATACAAACAAATGTAGGTGCCACATTTCTTACGAACATCTGTAGGTGTCACCTCGTCTTATACGAACATCTGTAGATGTCACCTTGTCTCATACAAACACATGTAGGTGTAACATCTCGTACAAACATCTGGAATGTCAACTCGTCACATACAAACAAATGTAGGTGCCACATTTCTTACGAACATATGTAGGTGTCAACTCGTCTCATACAAACACATGTAGGTGTAACATCTCTTACGAACATCTGTAGATGTCAACTCGTATCATACACACAAATGTAGGTGTCACATCTCATACGAACATCTGTAGGTGTCAACTCGTCTCATACAAACAAATGTAGATGTCACATCTGCTACGACTTCTGTAGGTGTCAACTCGTCTCATACAAACAAATGTAGTTGTCACATCACGTACGAACATCTGTAGGTGTCACCTCGTCTGATACGAACAACTGTAGGTGTCACATCGTCTTGTACGAACAACTGTAGGTGTCTCCTTGTCTCGAACGATCATCTGCAGGTGTCAACTCGTCTCATACAAACAAATGCAGTTTTCACATCTCGTACGAACATCTGCAGGTGTCAACTCGTCTCATACAAACATATGTAGTTGTCACATCTCGTACGATCGTCTGTAAGTGTCAACTCGTCTCATACAAACAAATGTAGTTGTCACATCTCGAACGATCATATATAAGTGTCAACTCGTCCCATACAAACAAATGTAGTTGTCACATCTCGTACGATCGTCTGTAAGTGTCAACTCGTCTCATGCAATAAGATGTAGTTGTCACATCTTAAACAATCATCTGTAGATGCCAACTCGTCATATACAAACAAATGTAGTTGTCAGATCTCGTTCGATCGTCTGTAAGTGTCAAATCGTCTCATACAAACAAATGTAGTTGTCACATCTCGTACGATCGTCTGTAAGTGTCAACTCGTTTCATACAAACAAATGTAGTTGTCACATCTCGTACGATCGTCTGTAAGTGACAACTCGTCTCATACAAACAAATGTAGTTGTCACATCTCGTACGAACAAGATTTTTCAGCCCACGACATCTGGCGTGAGGGACCAGAGCTCTATCCTCTGTGCTATCACGCTCTTAAAACCATTGTTTAAAATATTTTATAATTTCGTCGATAACAATATACGTATTGTGTATGTATTACTGTCTGATGTGACTAACCATTCTTGGTGTCCTTCAATGACTCTACAGGGCTGAGGTACAGGCAAACCGGATTACCGTATATTCACGAAATAAATAAACTGCTATACGTAATAATCAGCCCTTATCTATAAGTTTACAAATTGATGGATACCACATTAATAAATCGCTGGATCAGTCTATAATGCTATTATATATAGCATTAGTTTATATAAATAATACGTTTGTACTTATTTATTTTAGCCAGATTTTAAAATTAGCTTAGAGTTTATAAAATCTGTTTTCGAGCCCGTTTTCCTAGTACTGAGTGTTTTTGAGAGGCCAACAGGGTCAACCCAGAAACATTTCTGCTATCCGCTTTAAGCTAAATGAAGATTTCTTCATAAATAGTTTCATATTAGTCTACTTCAAAGTTGTTACTTTGTACATCACTAGTTTTGCATGGGCAATTACTTAGTTCTTTATAAGATCTCCACTTAGTCTGGTTCGTACCCGTGATACTTATTGTTTCTATATTTGATTCATCATATATTCACAGGTCCTGCAAAGATGTGTTCTACATTCCTGAAGAAATTGACAACATATTACAGGTAGGAGATACGAAACAAGTCCAAGAAGACCTGAAGAAGGCGAATGACGAGTTAAAGGTTTTGGTTGAAGCTAGACACCTAGACGTGGATACAGTAGAAAAGGACAAAACAGATACATTAAGTAAAATCGAAATCTTTAGACAGACGATCAATACCACATTAGACAAACTCGAGAAAATGACAAGGGACATATTTGACGCCAAACATGAGAACATTCAGAAGAAATTAAACTCTGATATCACATTACTAAATGATATGGTGAAATACATGGAAGCGTGCCAACAACAATTACAACTCGCGGAGGGAAATCGTTCACAACAGTTTGTTTGCGTAAAGAAAAGCAAACAGAAAATTTCGCAATCGAAAAACTCCCTCAAAGAGGTAGCTAAATGTCCAACCATTAAAATCGATTTTCAGGAAAATGAAAGTATTATGAAGCTATTGAATGGACTTAAATCACTTGGAGACTTAACTGAGAAAACAAGTTGTAGATCGGTTCAGGTTCAGCAGCACAGTGCGCTGTATAAAGTAACAGGACGTCACGAGTATAACGTGAGTACAAGGCCTGATCATATGATTGGTTCCTGTATACTGACAGACGGTACTTTACTACTGACATATTACAAAATGAAGAAACTAGCGAGACTGGACAGTTCCACCTACAAAGTGATATACGAGTGTGATATGCCTGTCTGTCCTATAGCAGTATGTGAGATAAGTCCACAAGAAGCAGGTGTAACATTGAACAACAACACCATACAGTTGGTATCTTTGGGAAGTAAGATGGCGCCAACTCGATCAATAAAGATGAGTCACTATTGTGTCGGGCTTGCCGTCAGTAATGGGGAGATGCTCGTGTCAGATGAGCGTAACAACGTCTATGTACATGACACATCTGGGACACTGCTGAGAACAATATGTAAGGATCAATCAGGAGCAGATATTTTCTCTCAGACCAGACATATTACAGTGAGTGATGACGGCAGCAAGATTTATGTTGCCGATGTTAACAAAGGTGTGATTGTTCTGGACAGGAATGGGAGAGTACTCTCGCGGTTTTGTGATCCCGAGTTGTCTGGTGCATTTGGAGTATGTACTGACGGGTGTGGTAATGTGTTTGTATGTGGTTATAAGTCTAACAATGTTGTACAGTTTGGACCGAGCGGAGATAAAGTTGGTGTGATAGTGAATCAGTCAGATAATATTTCAAAGCCACTGTCACTGTGTTATGACAGGTCAACATCTAGAATGATAGTTACACGCGACAACAGCGGACACGTCGCGGTGTTTGAGTTGATATGAAATACAAACCAACATAAATATGCACGTGATGCGAGTAAAGTTGGAAATATTCCAGTAAACCATATTAAATAGAAATGTTAGCATAGATATGTGTCGAACACAAAGTAACATTACGATGACGCAAGCCGTATAAATTACAACGTATTGATGAGGCAAAAACAGCTAAAAATGTGTTTGTTGCTAACAGTCCTTAGAAAAAATAAGAGTAGATGGGGGTGGAGTAAGCTAGTCGGTTACTAGCTACTATTAACAAGACGAGACAGGTCCGAGGTTGATTATTATTTTGTTTTCATTTCAACAAATCTAAATATTGAGACAGATCTTGTATCGAAATCCAACATCGAGGAGTCGAATTTCGAGCCAGGTCTGAGATCAATATTCATTTTATTTCATTTCAACAATTTTGAATATCGAGCCAGATCTGAAATCGAAATTAAATATCGAGCTTGCCAAATTTCCTGCCATGTTTAAGGTCGATTTTATATTCATTTGAGGCAATATTGGATTTCAATATCGGATCTGAATCGATATTTAAATCAGTTGAGATAAATATCGATCTCAGGTCTGGTTTGAAATTCGCCAGCTATATATTGAACGTTGTCAGATCTAACTCGATGTTCAAATTTGTTGAAACAAATGAAAATGAATATCTATCTCTATCTCGATATTCGCAAGCTCGATATTTGATATCGATGTTAGATATTCGTTCTCGGAGCAAATTTCGCACAGCTTATATAAAAAGGGATATACGTATCTAACACTCCTTCATCACAAAATCGTGTAAATTTATACTCGATCAAGAAACAGCTTAAACCACACGATATTGTGATGAGAAGTAATAATAATACGATGCTATAATGTGTTGCAATATCACGACGAGATGTTGCGATGTCACGACGAGATGTTGCGATGTCACGATGAGATGTTGCGATGTCACGACGAGATGTTGCCATGTCACGATGAGATGTTGCCATGTCACGATGAGATGTTGCGATGTGAAGTGATAATAGTACGATGCTATAATGTGTTGCAATATCACGACGAGATGTTTCAATATCACGACGAGATGTTGTAATGTCACGACGAGATGTTGCGATGTCACTACGAGACGTTGCGATGTCACGATGAGATGTTGTGATGTGAAGTGATAATAGTACGATGCTATAATGTGTTTCAATATCACGATGAGATGTTGCGATGTCACGACGAGATGTTGCGATGTCACCATGAGATGTTGTGATGTCACGATGAGATGTTGTTATGTCACAACGAGGTGTTGCCATGTCACGATGAGATGATGCGATGTCAGAACCTATCCGGACACCGTAAATAAGAGTGCGATTATCATTAATGTGTGATTTTAACAACAGTAATATATTGATAGAATGATAGAAGCAAATTTAAGGCAAATGGATTTTGGCTTTCATTAAATCTGACATCTTTACTAATGAAATAAATGCAACACTTGTGTTCGATAATTATTCTTGAATTAAAAATAAATATAAAAATTTATTAGATTTGCTGTTAAATTTTATTTCCCCAATGTTGCACTTACTAATGATGTTGGGACTCGAGCCATGCGGCTCCGTGTCCGTGACGCTGTGACGCCGTACTGGCCACTGATTGGGTAGAATACATAAGTGAATAATCGTAAATTTCGTACAAAATGTTGTTATTCCAAAAAGGACAAAGGTACACGAATTGTTTAAAAACAGAAAAAATTTTATATAAACTTGAAGACTGTGGGTTCGTTGTTTATAAACCGTGAACATGACAGTCATTTTCCCATTTTGTTCACGTTACATAAAAAGGGGGTTTAATAAGTAATAATGACAAACAGAGCCATCGAACTATTCGCATTTTAGAAACTGATTTCACAATTTAGTTTAGACATGTAAAATTAACCCGTTATTAAAACAACTTGTTACAGGCAAATCCTACTACTGTGTATCCAGTGTATTTTAGCTTGATTGCAATGTAACCTCAGAGCCTATATGAACATAATTCGATTCCACCTCCCATAGGCAGAACCTGTCCTGGATATTTATTCTGAGAGACAAACTGGTCGAGCTGGGGATCAAACCCGCAACATCTAGTGTGAGCGGCTACCACCGGCCCTGTCCACTACACTGCATCGCTTAAATTAGCTCAACTTTAAACATCATATTAGTGTTTAAAATGTTATTAATTAACAAATCACACCCGAACAACCGCAGAAGTTCAAATCCTACAAATAATACAACGAATGGTTATGTTGAATATCAATCCAACGACTTTCGTATTCCATGTCCAACTATACATCTCTGGAAGGTGTGACCGAGTGGTGGAACACCTCGCCCGGGATAGGGGGTCATCCCCTGTCACAGTCATGTCTGGTGTCTAGGTTCCAGTTGTCCCTCAGTTGTTTAGGAAGATGATGATAATTTTATTTATCGTCGTAACTGGTTTCACATATAGGCGACGCCTCCAGAAGAGTATTAGTAATTTTAGAATTTTGAATGATAGTGCAGATATACAGAGTACCTTTTTGTAGCGTCTCTGATTCTTTTACATGCCCACGATACGTGGGATACCGATTTTTGTTAAAGTTTTATCCGAAAGACTGATACGTATTTTTAATTGAAGGAGCAGAGGATTGAACCTGCGACGCCTGAGTTCGCAATTCAAGACCTTAACCACTGGACCACAAATCCATTCTAAGAAGATTCCCAACGTTTAGGGTTTATTGCACCACGCTGCAATCATCGGACCCCGCAATGACCTCTCTCAAAGTGTCGCATTTTCAAGATTCTTGTAACATACTCGCACATTTGACGAAACCAATACATGGAAGTAGTCATACAAAACGTTTCAGCTTGAACAGTTGCTTAAACATAATATCAAACCAGGTTTAAGCGTTGTATTATTTGATGCAAAAGTAAGCAGGCAAGTTAAACAAATTTAAGATAAATTGCAGATTGCAAATTTAATAATGTTCTTATTTTATCCTAATGCATGAGTGGTCACGTGGAATAGGTTTGATATTGCATATTGAGATACTGACATATATGTATTGAGCGTAAACCAAGAAGTCTCCGAGAATGATTTGTCCTAGTTGTAAGAATGTGTTCACAATCTATGTTAATAAATAAGATAAACTAGATAAACCAGCGCATTGTGGGATCGACCGGACAGCTATATAGTGTTGAGATCGGCAAGGCAGCTACTGACCGTGTAGCTACATAGTGTTGGGTTCGACCGGGTAGCTACTTAGTGTTGAGTTCGACCGGGTAGATACTCAGTGTTCGGATCGACCGGGTAGCTACTTACTGTTAAGTTCGACCGGGTAGCTACTTAGTGTTGGGTTCGACCGGAAAGCTACTTAGTGTTGGTTCGATCGGGTAGCTACTTAATGTCGGTATCAACACGGTACTTAGTGTTAGGTTCGACCGGGTAGCTACTTAGTGTTGGGATCGACCGTGCAGCTACTTAGTGTTGAGTTCGACCGGGAAGCTACTTAGTGTTGAGTTCGACCGGGTAGCTACTTAGTGTTGGGATCGACCGCGTAGCTACATACTGTTGAGTTCGACCGGGTAGCTACTTAGTGTTGGGTTCGACCTGGAAGCTACTTAGTGTTGGGTTCGACCGGGTAATTACTTAGTGTCGGTATCAATACGGTAAATAGTGTTGGATTCGACCGGGTAACTACTTAGTGTTGGGATCGAACATGTAGTTACTTAGTGTTGAGTTCGACCGGGTAGCTACTTAGTGCTGAGTTCGACCGGGAAGCTACTTAGTGTTGGGATCGACCGCGTAGCTACATACTGTTGAGTTCGACCGGGTAACTACTAAGTGTTGGGTTCGACCTGGAAGCTACTTAGTGTTGGGTTTGACCGGGCAGCTACTTAGTGTAGGTATCAATACGGTACATAGTGTTGGGTTCGACCGGGTAACTACTTAGTGTTGGGATCGAACATGTAGCTACTTAGTGTTGAGTTCGACCGGGTAGCTGCTTAGTGTTGGGTTCGACCGGGAAACTACTTAGTGTTTTCTTCGACAGGGTAGCTACTTAGTGTTGGGATCAACACGGTATTAATTGTTGGGATCGACCGGGTAGCTACTTAATGTTTGGATCAACACGGTACTTAGTGTTGGGTTCGACCTGGTAGCTACTTAGTGTCAGTATCAACACAGTACTAAGTGTTGGGATCGAACGGGTAGCTACTTAGTGTTGGGATCGACCGGGTAGCTACTTAGTGCCGGTATCAACATGGTACTTAGTGTTGGGTTCGACAGTGTAGCTACTTAGTGTTGTAATCGACCGGGTAGCTACTTAGTGTTGTAATCGACCGGGTAGCTACTTAGTGTTGGGTGCGACTGGGTAGCTTCTTATTGTTGGTTTCGATCGGATAGCTACTGAGTGTTGTAATCGACCGGGTAGCTACTTATTGGTGGGTTCGACCGTGTAGCTACTAAATGTTGGGTTCAACCGGGTAGCCATTTAATGTTGGGTTGGACCGAGTAGCTTCCTAGTGTCGCTATCAACATGTTACTTAGTGTTGGGATCCACCGGGTGGCTACCTTGTGCCGTTATCAACATGGTACTTAGTGTTGGCTTCGACAAGGTAGCTACTTAGTGTTGGGATCGACCGGGTAGCTACATAGTGTTAGAATCGACCGGGTAGCGGAATCTACCGAGTAGCTACTTAGTGTTGGGATCGACCGGGTAGCTACATAGTGTTGGAATCGACCGGGTAGCGAAATCTACCGAGTAGCTACTTAGTGTTGTGATCGACCGGGTAGCTACATAGTGTTGCAATCGACCGGGTAGCGGAATCTACCGAGTAGCTACTTAGTGTTGGGATCCACCGGGTAGCTACCTACTGTCGCTATCAACATGGTACTTAGTGTTGGTTTCGACCGGGTAGCTACTTAATGTTAGGATCGACCGGTCAGCTACTGAGTGTTTGAATTGACCTGCCAGCTACTTGGTGTTGAGGTCGACTTAGTATTTGTAATACCAGGAATGTTCTTAGTCTCAGTGGTAACTATGAGATAAATTTGGTGCTGTCTGCAGTTTGAGTTACACTCATTGTTTATTATAAAAAACTGCATGTACGCAAATATAAAACTGTGTATTTAAAATCTGGAGACAGACAGACAGACAGACAGACAGACAGACAGACAGACAGACAGACAGACAGACAATACTTAATAACAAAAACGCTATAAAATATATTTAAAGTCATGAAAGTGTAAAATATTCTGTGTTTTAATTTATATATGCATTCATTTGAACTTGCGTCATGTGTGGGCTAACCCATTGTATTTGTTTCGCGTAGTTATAATTGCCATTGAATGATTCATTATACTCATTCAATACCACGGTAGATATACAAAGATATGCAATTTGCAACCAAGCATATAATAAATCGTTAATTCAATAAGAGAACTGCACAACCACGAAGTCATCATTGTTACTCGATGAATGAGTCATAAATATGTTTGTATTACAATGCATATACTATAGAGTATTTAAAGTATTATACCAAGCTATATATAGCTGTCTTCACCAAACCTGCAATGGATTGGGGCAATATGGTGGCATGATAATAGTAAAACACTGAGAAAATTCCATTCTCATACAAACATAAAGTTTAACCTTAAAATCCGTTATATTTCAGCATTTGACGTTTGAGACTTCCTTACCTTACCAACTGGAAGGGGCCTTCACCGCCAAAATACTAAATTACATAGATAATAGCATTTTATATTCACAATCTAGCATTGAAATTCCTTGTGCAGTATAATAATAACGATTCGCCAATAAGGATTCAATGTTTAGCTAATAACGAAGAAAATTTGAGTTATAAAATACGATTTATTTAACACAGCCATTACATGTGTAACACTGATAATCGGCTTTATGTTTCCCGAGGCGTGTTATGATAGTGCAAGATAGATAACTCGTCCAGTCTTATCTTCTTCCCCACAGTCATGTATTGATTGATTGAATGGATATTTAGCGTCATTTTTATGCCATCGATGGCTAACAGACGATCAGTTAACATAACAACTATGTTCTGGGATCCTGGAAGGTTAACCAGTACTAGAGCACACCCCATCTCCGCAAGTTACTGATAACTTTCCCACTTGAAGCAAAGGTAAGAGACGAATGAAAATGAGACGCATTGTCGTATATCAATCATCACGAAGAGTCTGGCCTGGCGGGGATTCAAACTCACAATCCCTGGATTGATAGTCAGACGCGCTACCGACTGAGCTAATGTAACATCCAGTGCAACAGAGATATCTCTTCCAGTATTGTATACTTACAAATAAAAGTGAAAGATATTTTGATGGTATGCGTATTATATTAAATTGAAACAGTTTACCACCCGCATCGAAAACACGTCAATCATTTTGTGTCCAGAAGACCATACAGCACATATATAATAGATGTTCTGTTTGAAGCCGAATACTTACCTCCGGTATCAGGGTAGAAATTAGGTTCCTTTTCAAGTTGGATGAAGTATAAGATAGATAACTCCTTAATATTTTTTTCTTCTAATTAACACACAGCAAGATCTCTCGCCATATGTTGGGTCATGGTACATGGGAGACTATCAGTTACTGTACCGAACACTACAGTCACAAAGGCACGGTTGAGTAAGTCGTTATGTACATCAATATGTTTAATTGCATAGTTATACAGTACATGCAACCACTCTCGCTCTCTGTACAACAGTGGATAACAGATTCAAACACGCGCGGAGGAACAGTACACAGATGAATGCTGTTACAAAATGAAATTTTCCCTTCCAATTCCACCGTCTCCATAAACATAACAAAAAAAACAACAACACCATTTTAATTAAATCAATTAATTTTCTTCTAATTCAAACTTTCGAACGAAGAACTTCTATTTACTTTTACACTACATTGGTTTTCCCCCCAATTCTATTAATACATTAAATTCTTGCCCTCATTATATTTATAGATACGTGTATAGCATAACAGGGCATACAGTACGATGCTATTAATACGTTAATTAATATGCATAATGATCTACCTTACCATATGGGGTAGCCTCCATTAACCAGTACTAGGGGGCGCTGTATTATCGCTGTGCAAAAAAAGCGCGATTGAAGATAGAAAGGCAGAGACTTTGAGAACATAGACGAGAAATGTACAATGTTACTGTAATAAAGAACCTGGGTTGTTTTGTGTTGTTTTAATACAAATTGATTTAATAAAACCACACTTTGCCACAACACTAATTAAGAATGGATATGTCATGTATATACGACTGCATGTGTATACTTAGTAGTGCATAAGCTTCAGTAGATGTGATCCGAGAAGGACATTTTGACGGAAACAGTATATTTAGATACCATATCGAACTCTTCATAAATACAGACATAATTTATTTGTCGCACATTTATATCCTTATATGATGACTTAATTTCAACTTTTAACAACTCTACTATATCGACCGTTTGTAACTCCACATGGTATGAGGTAAATAGCAGCAACGTATCCCTCCCTACCCCACCCCCCACCACACAAACATACTTCTGGGACATGGTCTGGGCTGGAGCGCGTGGTCTAGTGGAATAGGACTGAACCCATGATCGGAGGATTCTACCAGGAAGACTTTGAGCGTGATTTGTCTAAGTTGTAAGAACGATTGAAGTAAAATAAATAAGTTTAAGGAAGTAAGTATGGGCTGGACACCTTGAGAACTACGGACACTTATAGCTGACAAGATCTTGATCGGAATTTGTAGTTGAAGGAGTGCATTGTTTGGATCTATGCCAAAACAATATACAACATTTTCAATTCAGTGAGTTCAACCTGAAATGATGTAGATTAAGATTCAATACTTTATCACAAGTGTAACGTCAACATACATGTTTCTCGTTACATTAGATATCATTTATAACATAGCGCATGCCAGGTTAACAAAACAAAGCGCGGTATTAATTTTCACATTGGTACGTATTGATTTCTTGATATTGAATACCTGAAATAATTGAGAAAGAAAATCATACGTTTGCATTTAATCAAGTTGTAGTAAACAAGGTATGGGTTAACCGTTGTACATTTAACACATTTATGTATAGTTCATACAAAAGTCAATATTTAGTTGTTGTATTGAAATATATTCGACAAGCGCAAACTTAATTCACTATGAACATTCTTCCCAGCTTCAATAATGTATGTACATGTAGGTATCTTTTTTTCGCGATTTCTGTGACTTTTCTACATATATGGCCTTGTGCAACAATATAGTTTTATATCGATTCAGTGTACCTATATAGGAATCTAGTATCTTGAGCATCTTTGCCCGGGATAAATAGATGATGACTCGTATCTCAATGAATGTCCCCGTTACTCAGAAATATGAACATGTAAATATCTTTACGGCATGATTCTGCCTTACCCAAACATTTGCTGTGTCATGGTCATTCGTTGCGGCATTGAGCAGTTCGTTTATAAGTATTCGCTCAATTGCGAAGTAAGCTAAGAGATAATATGAATCGTTCAAGAGTCCGATTCCTGAATAGAACTAGTAGTGAGTGTTGTTATATTTTGTGGCTCGAACTTAGGAACGAACCAGTGATCTCTGACATACATCGACAATGTCATACCCGCTTTACTTCTACCCTGTTTGAACATTTAACTTATTCGATTGTTTTTAACCTCAGAAGACATAGGATGTGACTTGCAAATCAACGACGTAGTATATACAACAATGAAATTGAAAGACGGATCGTTGTTAAAAATTAAAGTCGCTTTAACATGGAAGCAATTTTTATTCACTAGAATAAAATGTGAACAAAGTCATATAAGCGTTTCAATTTTTTAACAATATCGACTCATCGTTTCATTTCTTCCTAATTTTAAAATATTAAAAGGCATCATTAGTCTCTACTTGTTTATTTACAAATAATTTGCCATTAAATTCACAATTCACATTTTGCCAAATGAAGAGCTAGTTCACATGCTAGACAAGGTGTAGTAAAACATGATTCTAGTATCAACCATGCATTATCAGTTAACCAACTGGAAATAACATATCAGATCACAAATATATCTATTTCTTTATCTTTTATTCAATAATCAGAAACATAATTAAATTCTATACAAATAATCACACAAAGGGGCTGTGACCCTTATTATGTTATCCAATAAAAATCATTGAAGAAGATGTTGGTTCATATAAAGTGAAATAATTTTAAAATAAGTTCCATTCTTTGGAGGTAATTTTATAACAACAAAAGAAGAATATCCAATTAACTATTTTTAATTGCCATTTCAAAGATCTTGTCAATTTTATACAGTCTTTTTAATCTCTAATCTCCTCAATGTCACATGTTTATATCTGATATATGTTTATTTATTCTTAAACATTCAATTGGTCATTAGGATACAACATGATTATACATATAATAAAAGTGATAACGTATAAGATGTGTGTGCAAATGTATTTTTAAAAGTTACCAAAACATAAACAAAACAAATGTATACACGCACGCACGCACGCACGCACGCACGCACGCACGCACGCACGCACGCACGCACGCACACACACTGTTGTTATCGTATATGCTGTGTTATTATATCAGAACAATATTTCATAATTATCATAAAATTTAGAATGTAGTTTCAGACATTAAGTGCTGATAATAATTTAAACATATCAGCTGATATAATAAAGTTGAAAATAATTTGAACGTTCAAAAATTTAATATATTTGTATCTAGCATAGAGTTTCCACATGTGATAAAAGATATACATATACTAAAACACGTCATATCAAATTTTGTTTTACTGGATATTTTATTATTTCTTATCTTAAAAAAGAAACCACTAAGATATTTAATAGATTGCTTGTTTTGACTTTGCATCAATGCTAAAACTTTAAACAAAGTTGGCCTTTTCAATAATGATATTCATATTTGGCACATTTAGCACATTTATAAACCTTTATGTATAAATGTCTCTATATCAGTATATACCTAACGGTATTACTGTGGCCATTCTGAATAGTAATCTTCCTAAAACATCATGTCAGTTATTACAACTAAGACAATGAGGGCCGATTACTACTCAACACAGTTCTGGTTCAGAGTTACTTAATTTATATTCCGGATTTAAAGTTAATATATAATTGGGCGTGTACATCATTGCACGGAGTAGCTATAGCTGTCACAGTGTGTTATGCAACCAATTCATACCTGAATACCTGTCTAAAACGTATCATTCAGTGTTATGTTTCCAACTATTCTCTAGTAAACCAAAACGGACTGTAAGTACCGACACTGAATACGTTAAAGGAAAATATCCACAATGTGTCATATTTCGCATTACTGATAAAGGTTTTTCTTCACATTTTTCGATACATAACTTGGTAATTTGTTTGCAAGTGTTTAGCTAAAGTGCTTAACTATTTTACACTGTTTTATAACATTTTCTTATTTATTGATATAAAGTTATAGAGTTTTTAAAATAGCTACCCTTAATACAAGTTTTGAATGATATATATTATCAAGTTTATTATCAAAAATCTTGTCTTACTTTTTTTAAATAGTTGTTTATGACTGATAGATTTTTGCGAGATTTTATATTACAATGTTTATGCAGATTTCGACATTTGGTCACATTGTCTCTCACCGCTGAGTCAAGTGAGAACATTACCCGATACTTGTCGAAATGGTATGCTCGAGTACTAGTTAACCTTCCTGGATCCCAGGAAAGAGTGGTTAGGTTAACTTATTGTCTG
The DNA here is from genome assembly GCA_029582155.1 of Panopea generosa. Lineage (NCBI taxonomy): Eukaryota > Metazoa > Mollusca > Bivalvia > Adapedonta > Hiatellidae > Panopea > Panopea generosa. The sequence continues at coordinate 32,805,209 of CM055896.1, forward strand.
TTAGCCCCCGATTGCATAATGATGACGCTAAATAGTCAAACAAACACACATGAAAAGAACACGGACGATTAATATATTTAGAACTCACAGAACACTCCGCTTGCCGTCACTGACAGATCAGCTAACTTATGCAACTACCTATAGTTTCAATCATTTTGATCTCTATATGGTATGGGTATATTTGAAACATGAATTTAACGTTAAAGAAGCCTCGCCTATACATTTATGTTCACGAAATGATCCAGCTGTACATCGTCTGAAAGAAAACTATGTCACTTGAAGACATCGGTGCCGTTTTCTACAACAACACATGTTACTTTCCAGAAATAAGTGTTTAAAAAGGTCGTCGATTAATCAATTGTATTCGTGATTGATTTAAGAAATCCGAAGATTTGTTATTGTCACGTGACATGAAAAATGAAGTGTATATCGGCACGACGGTCGTGCCAATTATTTTTTCAGAAATGTATAACTAACATGAATTATAAATGCGCGCTAATTTCATTTAGCATTAAAAAGAAGTAACTTTTAACAAATATTCACCAAATATACGAGGTACGATCATGTTAAGTGGAGCCGATTAGTGTTAAGGCAGAAGAGGCACGTGGCCATCTTAAATAAAAACAGATTTGGTTTGTAATAATGCGGTATGTCTATCAATACTGAAGACTTGATACATCATTTATGCACTGCATGTTTAGAAAGATGTTGGTAAAGAAACATTAACTGATATAAGTTCTTTTAAACTATAAATAATATCATAATGTACAGCGCTGAGTGCCAATTAAACATATTCGGTAAATGATACGTAAACTATATAGAGATATTTGACCCTGGTTTATGTTCAATTAAATTAAACGATTGCAACTGGCGCGTGGAATAGAAGTATAGTTTATCTGTATAAAACGGGAACGCCGTTATAAATGGGGTGCCGTTTTACTATTTAAACTCAATAAGTGATATCACTTATACGAATAGGTGATATTACTCATATGAATAAATGATATCACTCATTCGAATAAGTGATATCACTTATTCATATTCAAATAAGTGATATCGCTTATTCGAATGAGTGATATCATCTATTTGAAACGAATAATTGATATCACTCATTCGAATAGGTGATATATTTCATTCGAATTAGTCGAAACTGAATAGGTGATATCACTTATTCGAATGAGTGATATCACTTATTCGAATGAGTGATATCACCTATTCGAAATGAATCAGTGATATCACTGATTCGAATAGGTGATATCACTTTTTCGATTTATCAACCAAGAAAAAAACAGAGTGATCCCTGCTAAATGATTCAACAGTGAATACATGATGAAAATGATTCAGCAGATATAGATATATGTGATCCAGCAGTGAATATATGACCTTCAGCCGCCAAAATAAATGGTCTAATAAAATGATTAAAGAATAAACCAATATATATTCTACATCACAATAATATTTATTTTATAACATATATAATATTTTTTTCACACAATATATTTGATATTTCCATTTTATTCTTGTTATAGATCTACATCTATATTTTATTAAATATGTTAACATCCTTGGGAGAAATCATTGTCTATATTAATTTCGAATGTGATATCTCTTATACGAAACGAATGAGTGATATCACTTATTCGAATAAGTGATATCATTTATTTGAATTGGTGATATCACTTATTGGAATGAGTGATATCACCTATTGAGGTTAAATAGTAAAACGGCACCCCATAGTAATAGCGTAGTAAATGAGCACACGTTAATAAAGGGACAGAGGTAAATTTCATATAAAGGGCAACGCCTGCTTTAAACGATGCTACAGTTAATGACTATCAATTTCTGGATAACCTCGATTACAAAACTAGAAAAAGAACATTTGTAGCTGAATCGCAGGGTGGCTCAGTGGTGAAATGTCTCAGTTGGGTTTAAGTTAGTGGAAGATTTATATCGAAGATTGTATCATGTGACTTGGTGGGGTAAAATGCACCAACGAATCCGGAGTAGGGTGGGCGGACCACATCGGAATCCCGAAATATTTCGGAAATAAAGATTTTGAGTCAAACGGCTTAAGTTAACTATCGTTGATACCTACGCCGCCCGGAAATTGGCGGATTGCTCCTTACCGATTTCCCCAGATCTGCCTATGTAGTATAATCTGTAATATACCACATGTTAAACTTATACTGATATAATACTGCGTTAATAGCTACTATATTGATATCACAAAACACATTGTAAAACTGCCTCTATACTGTCAAAGGAACATAGATAGAAGTATGATTCGTCTGTTTTAATCCATAAATATCGTCCTTTCTCAGTGTAATAATATCTGTTGAAATGTTTAGCAAATACGCAGTAAAGAAAATTTGAGTCATAAAACTACGATGTGTGTAACACAGCCAATAAATAACACGGGTATCATAATTCGACGCCAGTATACTCGAATGACCTTGCCTGTGGAGAAATGAAAAGTACCGATAAATGAGATAGTGTTTTTTGTCTTGGTTACACTGTCGGACACATGCTCGATGTAAGCAGTATTTGATTTGTTTATAATTCTAGTGAAACAGACGAATCAAGCCAATCATATGGTGTCAATATAACACCACGCAGAACACATGTAAAAAACGGGCTATGTGAAGCCTCATGATCGCATCCGGTCTCAGGGTTGAAAATACGTCTAGTTTCATTTTCAAGTTGCAGGAAGTACAAGAGAGATAACTCGTTAAGTTTTGTTGTCTACTTTACACACAGCATGATCTCTCTCGTCATATGTTGGGTCATGGTACATGGGAGACTACCAGTACCGAACACTCACAGCCGCCACCAATGTTTAATTGTCCAATTTAAAAATTACCAACTTGCAGTAACCGCAACGACGCTCTCTCTCTCTCTCTCTCTCTCTCTCTCCCTCCCTCCCTCCCTCCCTCTCTCTCTCTCTCTCTCTCTCTCTCTCTCTCTCTCTTTTATATACGAATACATATTTATAATATATAATAAACAGTACACTGGCTTCTTTTGATATGATACGAGCAGAAAAACTGGACAGGAAAAGTATATTTAATGTAATTTCTAAATCTACATACAGACTCGAATTATTCGTCACATATTTATATCCTATGATGTCTTAATAACTTTAAACAATGCTGTCTATTATATCGACCGTCTATAACTCCTCATAGTATGAAGTTAACAGTAGTACCGCCTTCCCCCCCCCCCCTCATAGTATGAAGTTAACAGTAGTACCGCCTTCCCCCCCCCCCCCCCCCACCCACGACACATTCGTCTCGAGTGGACGCCGGGAAAACTACATAACATGACTCCATGTGACTAGATCGGGATTCGTAGTTGACAACATGTCGAATTCATGCAGTTGTATTAGAGACAACAGTAACTGTTAGAGGTTTGATTCCAGAAATAGATTCAAGATTTTAATAATTGTAATGTATATAATTTGATGCATCTTCCTGTTAGAGTTGACTGATGTATTACATAACAAGCCAGGCGGCGAAGCGGAGTGTGGCGGGTTGATGAAAAATGCGACTGCTAAATATATTTATGTTGATGTTTCTGAGTTAGTGGTAACATGATATCTTCTTTGTGTTTACTAAACGCAATGACAACTAAATACGACAAGGACGGCTGTCCCCCCCCCCCCCCCCACACACACACACACCCCTCACCCAACATTCACACCCATCCCACACCACCCACACACACACTCAAATATTTACAATACTTATAGTTTCTCTGGCTTCAATATTTCTGTATAGTTTTCATTTTTATAAGCTCAGTGAGTTTATATATATATATATTGCTAAATGTAACAATATCTAAATGAATTTCAATATTACTCAGAAATATGCTCATGCTTTTATTCTCAGGGCGGCATTCTGATTTTATACAAATGATATTATGTGAAGATGTTATGTGAAGATGTTATGTGAAGATGTTATGTGAAGATGATCGTATTGTAATAGGTGCATCATTTCACATTTGTTTAACGTACTATGTTTTGCATTAACAAAATGTCCATATGTATTTGTGTTTTTTGTACTGTTCAATTTTAACCAAAAACAATTTACTTCCGCTGTTAAACATTAATCATTATTAATGATGTATTAGTTTATAAAGTAGACTGATGAACGTGTTTTTGTTGTGGTTGTTTGTTGTGTGTGGCGGATGCATTTTGTGAATGGAAGAGATTCCGAGAGATATTGAATTATTTACTTACATATACATGTATTGGTGTTGTACTTTGCATCAATAACTTTAATACGAAAGTGTCTTACTTTCTACTAAACATCAGAAAAAAATAAATCATATTTTAAAACGTTACATTGGTAAATATGCGATTATGTGGCTCGACTTTGTGAAAGAATGAACGTTGATTGCTGGTATGGACAACGACGTCACGTTACGTCCGTTAATTAACTATCGTCCAATTATATCACGTGTTCCAGTGATCTTATTGTATCAAACAGCGTTACAAACTTTACTTTAAATTGTACAAATTTTAAAGGAACACGGGTCAATAGTCTGACCTTGAAAAGTACAGTCGAGGATATCGTCCCAGCATGGCCATTCGTTGTGGTGTTGAACATATCATTTTACTAGTAATTTTCCGTTTCATGAATTGAACTACAAATAGTAAGTGTTGTTTTGGCGATGACCGGCCCGAGCTTGTAACAAAACCCATGACATCTGACATCAGTCGCCAACATTATATCCACTACTCTACATCCTGTTTCAACAATTGAATTTTATTCTAATGACCGTGATTGTTTAACTTGATAAGTTTCTAATCAACAATAAATTATAATTAAGCAACTATGAAATAGAAAGGTCGGTTGGTTACACACTTTGAATTATGGTCCGTTATTACTTTATTTTCCTACCGTATTATATATATTATCAATGTATTATATGTGAATGCACGGGTTAGAAAAATATAAATTTTCGCTATCGAACTGTATGAACAACGTCAACACTTCAAGTTTATACTGTTTATACGTTTATTTTGTCAACAAATTCGGATCATGGTACATGTTTTTCCTTTTTAGAAATATTTAAAAGAATCAGTCTTCTCTAGCTGTTTGCTGTTATAAAAGTAGCTTTTTTTTTCAATCAGAAGCAATAAGCATACTGAACAAGTAGTCCGAATATCATGGTTCGAGTCCCAACCGCTCATGTTTCATCAATGTACTAACGGGAAATAACATACAAGACAACACATACATATTTTGTTCAAGACTAATAGCCATATTCACACAAAAGGGCAGATGTGCCCCTAATTATCTTATCCAATGAAAATGAAGCATTTTAGGAGATCTTGCTTCATTATAAATCCATTTTTGATGATAAATACTTTTTGAAAGATAGTTGTTTGACAACAAACACTTAAAATCAAATTAACGTTATTTAGGAATTTGTCGTTTTTGCTCATGAAGCTTTTTAATTTCTCATTTTCCCCAGTGTCATTTCTTTATACATTAGCGGGTCCTCCGTTGTCGAATGGTCTAACGTGCTTTCGTCTAACGATCACTTACCGCCGCTAAGCTCGTGTGTTCATGCTTCTCTTGGTATAACAACTTTATGTGAAAATTAAGTCAGTTCCTTGCAAAATGACGGTGGTTCTACTTAGAATGAAGTCTGAGGTCTTCTTTTATCAATAAAACGGGATATGTCACAGATACATGTAACATGTCATGTGTTCAAAATGGCGATAAACCCCATGAAATATATATATTATGTTAAAATTCTCATAAAACATGTGAGACACAACTTGGCTAGTATAATAATTATATAACTGCAATTACAACGTAACTATAACTACCTGCGACATAGGCCCTATAGTGCAGCACTAATTCCATATAAAATGCGTGCAAAAGAATAACTAATTCAGTAAACAAAACTCAAATACAACGCGCGCACATACACCCACGAACGCTTGCAAACACGGACTAAAACATTTGTTCCTCTCTATCATGCCTCAAAATAACGCAGTGAAGACGCGAATTCATGGTAACATGTTTGAGTCAAAAACCTACGATTTAGTTTACACGGCCAAAGAAACTGATATTGCATTCTTAATAACTGAACACTAACATTTAGCCGTTTGTATAGACACTTATATGAGCTGGATTTGCCTGTATTTCAAAACTTAACACAAGACAGATAACTCGCTCAGTCTTATCTTCGAACAAACAGGGCTACGTTCAGCACCGTATAACAGCAAACATGTTTGTGTGCTAGCTCCCGTAAAATTACCGCAAGCTGTGTGCAAATCTTATGTTGACCCAGTCTTCAGGAAAATATATATAAGCAAACGTTGAACCGACCTGAACGTTCCTTACAGTCAAACGACATATAGTGTAAACATTAGAACACTATGACAGATACTACACATTCCTAACAATTGGATAACTGGTTCTCCTTCACGACAAAACACACCAAACATTTGATGAAAGAAGACCGTATAATATAAATAATATAAGGTAGATAACTCCTTCAGTCTTATCTACTTGCAAACATTAGATGGTAAACATTCCTAATAATTGGACAATTGGTTGTCCGACACGGAAAACACACCAAACATTTAATTGGACAAACATACCAAACATTTGGTGTTTAGAAGACAATATAATACAACTGTAATAGAGAGGAAATGGTAATAGAATCCGAATGCTTATATTATTACTGCGATGTCAGGGTAGATAGTAAACTTTGCGTTAATGTTGCAGCTTGTACAAGAGAGATAACTGGTTCCTGTTGTTGTAAACTTTACATAACAAACATCAATCATGGGAGTTGCGATAAGTAGCATCCATCAACAGCCACAAACACTCATTTAGTGAAGAAAAGCAAGCGAACATCATAATGTTTTATTACCAAATTGAATAATAACAATTTACTAAAATGCAATAGCATACATGGAAAACATAAATTTGGCAATTATTAATAAACGAACGCATGTGTATTGGGGTATGTGACTACCAACGTCATTTGATACGATTCAAGGACTAGAACTTGACGGTAGAAGTAGCCTTCAATTGTATAAGGACGTGCATCTCATTACATACATAGAGATTATGCGTTATTTGTACCCCTCTCACACACACTCACACTCAAACACTCGCAAATGGCGATATCAACGAAACATCTATGTGTTTTATATTCGTATTGCAATATAACTTTGATCAATTTTATCACTGTTATCAAAAATTATTATTAATTGTTCTTTCTCCTCTGATATCTACCATCACATGACTCAGTGTTATGAGGAATATTTATGGTGGTTTGTTGTTGATTCAACATATGATCTACTTGACCGGAAGTGACGTATGTCATGGTTGTGTTATCTGTTGTCGGACGAAACCCTGTTTGTACTTTACATAATCTAGAACTAAAACACCTGATCTGACAGGTAAATATTTTATGGACATTTTGATGTGATCAACACCGGCTCCTTACAATAAAGAATGCTTTGACGTCTGTGTGCTTGCGGTTTTAAACTGGTAAAGCCAGAATATATATGTATTCTTGCAGACACTACCCGTTTATTATTAAATATTGTTTCAATATAAAGTGCAAGGAATAAGGAACCGTGTAAAGACAGTGTTAGATTCGCCATTCATAACAACGAGCACAAACACACATCGGTACAATATGTTTCCCGCTTTTGTTGAAATATTTTAAGGCATCACTTTTCTCTACCAATTATCTTAATTATAAACTTCACAGTCACATTCCATTCAAGCAGCAGCTAGTTCACAATGATTAGCATGCTTGGAACTTAATATCGTGGTTCGAGTCCCAGTGCCGCATACATTAGCAGTGAATCATAGAGAAATAACACGTAACACAAAATATTTATATATTCGTATATTTTTATTGCATGATCAACATAAATAAGTTCCATACACTTTTTCATACAAGTTTAGTTTAAACTTATCTATTTTACTTCGATTGTGAAACAAGTTAAGACTTAATATACAAATCAAGTTCGAAGTCTTCCTGGGTTTAACCGTTACTAAGCATATCCGGAAACATGTCTTGCTCAAGGACACCATACATTTCCGTGGGGGGATCAAACCCACGACCCATGTCAATTTTTATACATTAAGCTTTTTAACTACTTATCTTATCTACTCAGTGTATGTTACTTGTGGTAGATAGTTCACTATTTCATATTTCATAAACAAAAGACCAAGATCTTTTTTAGTTTAGTTACTTTGATTTTGCATCAGTGCTTAACATTGATACAAACTTGGCATGTTCCATAATGGTACTCGTACTGTATTTAAGCATATTTAGTATGTTAACTTTTATGTATTAATATCTCTATCTAAAAGTAAGCCTAGCAACCTCCATGTGGCTATCTTGTATATTGGTTGATAAATCACCCAGTGATCGTCCATTTAAAACGCTTATAAGATTAAATGAGTTAAATGAAACATGATAATGCATGCTTTGTAACCTTTTCCAATAGTGGATCGAGAGGTCGCACGTGACGTATACAAATTAGCACAGTAATGAACTGAATTCACGGATTCTAATCCAAAATGTCACAAACTTTAGTTATTACTTATTTATTAGTGTTATATAACATGCAATTTACTCGATTGTAAAAATATAAACACGACGTTTATATCAAGGTATTTTAAGCCCATTTGCTGGATATACAAGTAAACAGTGTTATATTTTAGGGGTGATCGGGTTGAGCCGGGATCGAACCCGTGAACTCTAGCGCCAGAAAGCAATATACTATCTACATCACTAGCGTCCCACTAATTATGTTTATTACGTATATATAATATCATCAGCTCACTTTCCCTACTATGTTCTTCTTTAGGTCAGAATATGGCTTCTGTATACATGTATGAAACATTAATTTAGTACGGATAAATTGTGCAGAAAACAATTAACTAAAATCTACTACAAGTGACTGTATCTATGAATTGTAATAATAAAAATGTAATTAAAATAACAGCTAATTTCACATTTGTGAATAGGTCGATTAATAGTATCTATATGTCTCACATGCGATATTTTGTACTTCACACCAAATTTAAAACCTTGATGTTTTTTTTGCTGTCGTTTGTTACTATCAGTCTCGATGTTGACCTATCATAACACACGGTTAAAGGGTGTGAAATGCCATCTGACTGGTTTGTTATCACACAATTTTATCTCCGCTTGGTCCAATCTGTAAAACCTTACTGGATGAAAAACAACATACAAATCACGTTACCACAGCCGTCGGTGCATACTCCCCGTGCACAAGACAACTCTGGATCACAAAACCGCGAGAGTACTCTCCCATTCCTGTCCAAACAATCACACCTTTGCCAAAATCAGCAACATAAATCTTGCTGCCGTCATCACTCACTGTAAGATGTCTGGTCCTAGAAAAATATATGCTCCTGATTGGTCCTTACATATTGTTCTCAGCAGTGTCCCGGATGTGTCATATACATAGACGTTTTTATCCCCATCTGATACGAACATCTCCCCATTACTGACAGCAAGCCCAAAACAATGAATGACTCATCCCTATTGATCGAGTTAGCGCCATCTTACTTCCCAAAGGATACCAACTGTATGGTTGTGTTGGTCAATGTTACACCTGCTTCTTGTGGACTTATCTCACATTACTGCTCTAGGACAGGTCAGGCATATCACACTCGTCTATCACTTTGTAGGTGGAACTGTCCAGTCTCTTAGTTTCTGCATTGCCGTTGTATGTCAGTAGTAAAGTACCGTCTGTCAGTATACAGGAACCATCCATACTGTCACATTCTGTATTCACTTCATACTCTTGCCGTCCTATTACTTTATAGAGTGCATGGTGCTGCTGAACTGGAGCCGATTTCGAGGTTGATTTCTCAGTGATGTTTCCCAGTGACTTAAGTCCACTCAATAACTTCATAATACTTTCATTTTTCTCAAACTCGATACTAATAGTAGGACACTTAGCTACCTCTTTGATGGCGGTTTTCGACTTCAAGATGTTTTCTTCACATTTCTTCATGCATACAAACTTGCTGTGATCGATTTCCTCTGCTAGTTGTAGTTTTTGTTGATACGTTTCCATATCTTTCACGATATCATCCATTGACGCGATGTCAGATTTTAATTTCTTCTGAATCATTGCATGATTTGCTTCAAAAGTATCCCTTGTCATTTCCTCCAGTTCATCTAATGTGGTGTTGATTTTCTGTCTAAATATTTTAATTATATTTAAGGTGGCATTCTTGTCTTTATTAACTGTATTCAGCTCCAGGTGTCGCGCTCCAATTAATTCGTTTAGTTCGTCATTCGCTTTCGTAAAGTTTTCCAGGATTGGCTTCGTATCTCCTACATGAAGAAGGTTTTCAATTTCCTCAGGAATGTAGAAAACATCTTTGCAGGACCTGTAACCAGAAGGTTAAATAAATAAAACAAAATAGTATTCTCATGTATAACATGTTATACGAATACTATACTATGAATTTACATGTATACAACAATACATGAACCGACACAAAACGCATACCTAAGAATCACCGTTTCCAACGTTAACGGCGGATAGTTTGTATTGTGATATGGTGGTTTCAACGTTTCACTGACGGATTTCCCTGAAATTTTCAGAAATAATCATTGTATGAGATAGGAAATGCTTTTTATGAATCTAAAAGGTCATGTGTTTGAGAGCCATGTTCTGTTAAAAACATTTATAGGAGAATGTTTGCCAATTACTTGCCGAATGACGGATGGTTCTATTCAGATTCATTTCGCAACCTTCATCCACCGCTAAATCTTGCATGATGTATTTAACATTATATATGCTTAAATAGTATTAAACCCACCCTTACAGTTTTGATTACATATTTCACTTACATGTGAATCTTGTATTGGGTATGCATTTACAGTTTACTTCCACACGCATTTCGACAACTAGGAGTATTTACATTAAATATATATCACTGGTTTGTCCATGAATCGGTATAAATAATTTTACCTCTTATCTTGAATAAAAATATATCTATATGTACCATACCTCAAGTTGATTTTAATGTTTACATTTACCCAATCTAGATTACTGTTGCGTTATCTATGTGGAATTGTTACACTAGACGATGAAGATCTACAAGACTTATGGTTACAAATATACTACTCTTTAGTTTGGTGTTAAAGTGTTAAATTTCAAAATGCAGTATTTAATATGTACAAATCATTTATTCAAGTCCCTGAGTGTATATATCAATAGTATATAAAAATTACTACATTATGTATAGATATAACCTACCTGTGCTTTTCGGCTATACAAACACGGACCTTTACCTGGATCCGCATACGGAATATATGTTTATAAATGTATATCAAAAATACTACACATGTATAAGTGTTACCTACCTGTGCTAAAAAGAAATACAAACACAGATCTGTACCTGAATTCGCATACGGAATACATGTATATAAAATGTATGTCAAATATACTACACATGTATAAATGTATATTACCTGTGCTTTACGACCATACAAACACGGATCTGTACTTGGATTCGCATACGGAATATATGTATATGAAATGTATGTCAAATATACTACACATGTATAAATGTAACCTTTATGTGCTTTACTGCCTTACGAACACGGACCTGTACCTGTATCCACATACGGAATATATGTATCTAAAATGTATGTCAAATATACTGCACATGTTTAAACGTAACATACCTGTGCTTTACGGCCATACAAACAAGGACCGTTACCTGAATCCGCATATGGAATATATGTATATAAAATGTATGTCAAATATACTACACATGTATAAATGTAACCTACCTGTGTTTTTCGGCCAAACAAACACGGACCGTTATCTGAATACGCACATGATATATATGTATATAAAATGTACGTCAAATATAGTACACATGTTTAAATGTAACCTTTCTGTGCTTTACGGTCAAACAAACATGGATCTGTGCTTGGATCGGCATAAGGCATATATGTATATAAAATGCACGTCAAATATACTACACATGTTTAAATGTAACCTACCTGTGCTTTACGGTCATACTAACACGGATCTGTACCTGGATCCGCATATGGAATATATGTATATAAAATGTACGTCAAATATACGAACACATGTATAAATGTAACCTACCTGTGTTTTACGGTCATACAAACAGGGATCTTTAACTGGATCCGCTTACAGAATGTATGTATATAAAATGTATGTAAAATATACTATACATTTTTAAATGTAACCTACATGTGCTTTACGGCCGTACAAACACGGATCTGTGCCTGGATCCGCATACGGAATAATGTATATAAAATGTACGTCAAAAATACTATACATGTATAAATGTAACCTATCTGTGCTTTACGGCCGTACAAACACGGACTTTTACCTGGATCCGCATACAAAATATATGCTTATCGGAAATCTACTTAGTGATGAGAGTGATCAGAAAAGGCTACTCAGTGTTGAGATCTACCCATTGTTTCATTGATAAGGGATATACTCATTATTTTGAGTGACCGGGATCTATTTAGTGTTTAGAGTCACTTCAGATGTACTCCGTGTTTAAAACGATAAGAAAGCTACTCAGTGTTTGGTCTGATCGAGGATTTGCTCAGTTTAGTCAAAGACCGTTCTGTTTTGTCTGCAAAAACACACACTCCGTAATGGGAGTAACAAGAAACCCGACAGTATAAAACCCGACTAGTGCTTGGAATGACCGATAATCTACACTGTGTTGGGAGTCACCGAAAAACTACCCTGTGGTTTGAGTTACCATCTTATCAGTGTTGAGAGAGGCAAAACATCAGCTATTTAGTTTAGGGAGTGACCTGATATCCGCTGGGATTTGTGAATGACTCTGAATCTACTCAGTTTTGGGCTTGATCAGGATTCTCCCATTGTTGACAGTAATCGGTGAACTTTTCAGTCACGGCTTCTGGACTCTTGGTTAACCAGTTCACAAGCACACCTCCCACCGAAAATAATTGACAACTTCCCCGCCTGAATCAGCGTTGAGATACGATGAATGACAATAACACACAATGTTGTATATCAAACATCACGGAGACTGACAGGGCTCGGCATCATCGTTCAGAGTCGGTACTTTTGTTGAGGATAATCGGGGATCTACCTAGTATTAAAAGTGATCGGGAATCCACGCATTGGTAAGAGTGTTTGTGAATCTACTCAGTGCTTGGAGTAATCTAGCATTTATACATTGTTTGGAGTAATTCGAAATATAACTTGTTTATTATGACACCCTTGCAAAGATTTAAGTTTAGTAAATCAAGGTAACATATTTAAGTCATTTATTTTACACGGCCGAAGACACTGGTATTACATTTGTGGTGTTACAAGTAGTTCTCTACATACTTATGACATGTTGTACAAGATAGGTAACTCGTCCACTGCTGTGGTGTTGTACAAGATAGGTAACTCGTCCACTGCTGTGGTGTTACAAGTAGTTCTCTACATACTTATGACATTTTGTACAAGATAGGTAAATCGTCAACTGCTGTGGTGTTACAAGTAGTTCTCTACATACTTTTGACATGTTGTACAAGATAGGTAACTCGTCCACTGCTGTGGTGTTACAAGTAGTTCTCTAAATACTTATGACATTTTGTACAAGATAGGTAAATCGTCAACTGCTGTGGTGTTACAAGTAGTTCTCTACATACTTTTGACATGTTGTACAAGATAGGTAACTCGTCCACTGCTGTGGTGTTACAAGTAGTTCTCTACATACTTATGACATTTTGTACAAAATAGGTAACTCGTCCACTGCTGTGGTGTTGTACAAGATAGGTAACTCGTCCACTGTTGTGATGTTACAAGTAGTTCTCTACATACTTATGACATTTTGTACAAGATAGGTAACTCGTCCACTGCTGTGATGTTACAAGTAGTTCTCTACATACTTATGACATGTTGTACAAAATAGGTAACTCGTCCACTGCTTTGATGATACAAGTAGTTCTCTACATACTTATGACATGTTGTACAATATAGGTAACTCGTCAACTGCTGTGGTGTTACAAGTAGTTCTCTACATACTTATGACATGTTGTACAAGATAGGTAACTCGTCCACTGCTGTGGTGTTACAAGTAGTTCTCTACATACTTATGACATGTTGTACAAGATAGGTAACTCGTCCACTGCTGTGGTGTTACAAGTAGTTCTCTACATACTTATGACATTTTGTACAAAATAGGTAACTCGTCCACTGCTGTGGTGTTGTACAAGATAGGTAACTCGTCCACTGTTGTGAGGTTACAAGTAGTTCTCTACATACTTATGACATTTTGTACAAGATAGGTAACTCGTCCACTGCTGTGATGTTACAAGTAGTTCTCTACATACTTATGACATGTTGTACAAGATAGGTAACTCGTCCACTGCTGTGATGATACAAGTAGTTCTCTACATACTTATGACATGTTGTACAATATAGGTAACTCGTCAACTGCTGTGGTGTTTCAAGTAGTTCTCTACATACTTATGACATGTTGTACAAGATAGGTAACTCGTCCACTGCTGTGATGTTACAAGTAGTTCTCTACATACTTATGACATGTTGTACAAGATAGGTAACTCGTCCACTGCTGTGATGATACAAGTAGTTCTCTACATACTTATGACATGTTGTACAATATAGGTAACTCGTCAACTGCTGTGGTGTTACAAGTAGTTCTCTACATACTTTTGACATGTTGTACAAGATAGGTAACTCGTCCACTGCTGTGGTGTTACAAGTAGTTCTCTACATACTTATGACATGTTGTACAAGATAGGTAACTCGTCCACTGCTGTGGTGTTGTACAAGATAGGTAACTCGTCCACTGCTGTGGTGTTACAAGTAGTTCTCTACATACTTATGACATGTTGTACAAGATAGGTAACTCGTCCACTGCTGTGGTGTTACAAGTAGTTCTCTACATACTTATGACATGTTGTACAAGATAGGTAACTCGTCCACTGCTGTGGTGTTGTACACGATAGGTAACTCGTCCACTGTTGTGGTGTTACAAGTAGTTCTCTACATACTTATGACAAGTTGTACAAGAGAGATAACTCATGCAATCGCTCCTATTTACACAACATTAGAATACATTTGTCAGGTGGTGCGAAATCCTAATAAATGAGCATCACAAAAATTGAACGTTCGTCAAGCAAAACAAGCAAAATACTTGTAGTCTGGTAAAAAAATAAAAAAAATCATCGCATAAGGTACGGAATGTTCATGGAAAGCATTTGTTATAGAAAGTAACATTAGACTATACTTGACCATATTTCATCGGTTGCCAAGAAAAAAACATGTATTATGAATGCATAAATTGGGGACAAATGTCACTAGGTGCAAAAATGTAAACATTTTGAATGTTTCGATGGTTCTGATAAACTCAAACACTAGAGACTTCATATGAGTATTTATTTCAATGGAATACATATATTTGCTTATTATAAATATAATAATCTTGCAAAATTATCTTTTTATGGGATTTTCTAGACCAAATTAAACAACAAAATAATCAAAGTATCAAAAGTACTTTCGAAAACTGGAGTTAGATATTAGGATTTTAAATAACATAGGTGCTATGAAGGATTTAAACGAAACTAATAATAGCGTATGTGTATGTACGGACCATACCAACCTTAACAAAGATATTTTGATTATCTGGCAATGTAATACATACAGAATAAGTGTTTGCTTGAGAATTATCTCCGTTAAAATACACACTAGAAATAATACCGATAAATGGTGATGTTTATAGATGCCATTTCCAATGTGATTCAATGTTTTTTTTAAAAAATAGGATATAATTGTGTTTCCATTTAAATATTATTCACCATTAAATATATATGTATAGTGAAATAAAATACCTTATACAGGCATTTAAAGGGAGTAAATCAGATTTTTTTCAAAGTTTTGAAATTGACTAAAGATATTCCCCCACCCCCCACACCAATATACCATGCCTATCGATCATGCCTTTATATATTCATTGACCTCGTTTTGCCAAAAATATATCTATTTAAACATGCCAAAATAATATTTTGAAAAGGGATTTCCTAACTTGTGCTATGCCTCTAGGTCAAACTGAAATAGATTTCCCCCTTAATATTGCGATTTATTTTGTGACATATTAAATGTGATTTCATTTTTATTTCAATTTGATCCGTCATGCAGATTTATACGTTGTAAAATGTGAGTCTGAATGACGATGTGAAGGTCGTCAAATAAAATTAAAGAGCTGTTTATTTTTAGAATAGGGATTTTGTTTCAAGTTTAACAATCCGATTTAAATATTGATTTTGTCATGTTTTGGTGTATTTGATATATCAAACCATTCGTATTTTCTTTATTTATAATAATTTCACGCTTTTTATCCATTTAAAAATAATTTTAAAACATTGAGAATTTTTTTATCTTTACAGTAATATGGTATTGGTCTATCTGTGTTTTGATTAACAAAAGATAAAGCAGTTGTTGCAGTAAAACTAAGCTTCATGTAGCGAAGAATAGTTAACCTTAATTACAATAACCAAATCTGTTCTATACACAATACTTGTTGTAACGCTGATAAATATGACGATCATGTACCCATGTGTCCATAAACAAATCGAATAATTTTGTATTTCAACCAAACTTCATGACTGGAAGTATGTTTTAATATATCTTAATAATGCGCAGGTATATGTTGTTTCGACATGAAGATCACAACAACATAATATGTAATAAGTTATGGGTTATGGGCTTTGCAAGTACATCAAATTACATAAACATGGCATTGTAAGACCAATGCACAATTAACAGACGAGCCATCAGCAGCAAATTGTTTAACTGCGGTCTCAACGTAGTAAGTAAATTTGCGTTAGTTACAGTTCATTTTGTGTTGATTTGAGACCAGTTCTAAGCGTATTGTAGATCGATACAGGTAAGACAGGTATATTACTCAAGTATGAATAGGTTGCATTAGAGATTATATTTATTATCCGCTTTACATATACCGTGCAATGATGAACTAACCCAAATATTAAATATCTTTGAATTGATTATAAGTTTCACTGTTGTACAAAGCGATAACACGTCCATTTGTGTCTACTTAATGGTCAGCTACCACCATTGAGACCGGGATTCTGATTGGCTGAAAAAAGTATAGGGATGTTAAGGGCATATGTCATGTTTGTAAGCTTGTTTTTGGTTAGATATAAATGTCACAATGAATGTTTTTCTTCTTAATTTGTTAGAATAGGATGTTTTCATCATGAAAAAAAAAAAGAAATAACATATTTGCTCATTTTGACGTTTTAATGTAGCAAATTGCACTAGTGGTAAATCTATGGAAATGCAAATGAATTCAGTGCGAGACTGGGGGTCATGAACTTCAGTGAACCGAAAGTAGTTAAAAGTGGTACTTTTGACCTATTTTTTTGGTTGTTTTTTTATGTATCTAGGTTGATACTTGAATGCAAGGTAGGTCATTTTCATGAACAAATGTTTTAAAAATAGGTTTTAAGCACAAACGCTATAATGTAAGTCTATGGGAAATGTAATGGTGGTAGCTGACCTAATACACAGGATACAGACAAGAACTAGAGCGTACGGGGGGGGGGGGGGTGGGGGGGGGGTTGTCTCCACCCGAAACCACAAACACTCTTTCTAGTCGAGAAACAGTTTGACAAGCGAACATCATGACCTTAATAACCAAATTAAACAATAACAATTCACAGTAAATGCTTAATGCAATAACAGGTAAACTAGCCCACGTGTACAACAGAGAACATATGTGTGTTTAGGACGTGTATATAAAACTGCCTGCGTCATTTGATATGACTTTAACTCGGCGGTAAAAGTAGCTTTCAATTTTATGAGGACGTGCTTTACTATTACCTGCATAAAGAAAGGCTCAATTAATTTGTCTAATACTCATATCATAGCATAATGTATTGATGTTATTGGTTTAGCAGTGTAATATACCCGATCTGTAGTAAGGTAAAGTCCATAAAGAAAGGATGATGATGTATCTCTCACATTCACGCACACTCAAACACGCACAAATCGTTACATCAACGAAATAGCTACAACTATGTGTTTCGTATTGATAACGTATAAATTTAATCAATTTACCACCGTTATCAATCATATTGTTGCTTGATGTCTCTCCTGTGCTATCTGACATCTACCATCACGTGACTCAGTGTTAAGAGGTAGATTGCTGATGGTTTGTTGTTGATTCAACATATTATCTACTTGACTGGAAGTGACGTAAGGCAATTGTTGTGTTATATCTATTTTCGGGAAAAAAACTGTTTGTACAATCTAGTATTAAAACACCTGATCTTGCAGGCAAATAATTTATGGATATTTTGATTTTACCAACACCGGCTCCTTGCAATAACGAATGTTTTGTCGTCTGTGTATTCGCAGTTTTAAACTGGCAAAACTAGATAATATATGCATCCTTGCTTGCACGTCTTATTTAATTGTAAAACATTTTTTTAAATGTAAAGTGCATGGAACGAGGAACTATATAAAGACGGGTCAAATTTGCAATTCATAACAATGAGCACAAACACATCGCTACATTTGTTTTCCTTTATTGTTGAAACAGTTAAAGGAATCATCAATTTTCTCTACCAATTAATTTAATTAACAATTAATTTATCAGTCACATTCCATCCAATCAGCGGCTAGTTCACAATGATAAGCATGCTGGGAACGAAATATCGTGGTTCGAGTCCCAGTCCCGCAACATAATAACAACATAAATAAGTTCCATGCGATTTTTTTTAGTTGAAGCTTATTTATTTTACTTCTGTCGTGAAACAAGTTACTATTTTTTACAACTTAAACGAATCACAATCGAAGTTTTCCTGGGTTGTGCCATTACTTAGCATATCCGGAAAAAGTGTCTTGCTCAAGGACTCTACACCTAGCCGTAGGGGGAGATCAAACCCACGACCCTCCGATCCTGGATTCGATGTTCTACTACTGGACCACGCGCTCCACAAAGTATTCATACAAGTGTCTATCGTGTCACTAGTGATCTTATCGGGTGACAATGAAGCATATTAGGAGAGTTTGCTTTACATTATGGAACAATCGTGAACATAAGTACCTTTTGTGGAGGAGGTTATGGTAACAAAAACATAACACACACACACACACACACACACACACACACACACACACACACACAACCGCCCACTTCCACCCCCCCATCACACACACACAAACCTACACTTCCATCCCCCTCCCCCACCACACACACATACACACCCACACCAACACCAACACCCACAACCATCCCCCCCCACACACACACACACATACACACACACACTTCCACCACACACACACACTTTCACCCACACACTTCCACCACACACACACACTTCCACCACACACACACACACACACACACACACACACACACACACACACACACAACCCCCCACTTCTACTCCCCCCACACACACAACCACCCACTTCCACTCCCCCCCCACACACAAACTCACACAACACCCCTCTTCCACTCCCCCCCACACACACACTTCCACCACACACACACACACACACACACTTCCATCACACACACACACACACACACACACACACACACACACACACACACACACACACACTACCCCCACTTCTACTCCCCCCACACACACAACCCCCCTCTTCCACTCCCCCACACACACACACTCACCCCCCCCACCCCCCCACTTCCACTGCCCCCCCCCCCCCACACACACTTCCAACACACACACACACACACACACACACACACACACACACACACACACACACAACCCCCCCCCCCCACACACACACTTCTACTCACCCCCCCACACACACACCCCACACTTCTACTCCCCCCCCACACACACTCACCCCCCCCCCCCCCCCCCCCCACACACAAACTTCCACTGCCCCCTTTTTAAAAAGGTTTTGTTAATTGTGTTTAAGTAAATAGTTCACTATGACTATTTCTTATCTAAAAAACAACACTAAGGCATTTTATAGTCTGCTTACTCTGACTTTGTATAAGTGCTAACAAATTTAACCAAACTTGGCATGTTCAATAATTATGCAATGTACTCATATAACAGTTAAGTTTATCAAGTATGTTTACAAAATGTTATGTATAGATATTCCTAGCGACATCCACGTGGCCGTCTAATATAATGGTTTAAAATAACTCAGTGTTTGCGAATTTGAAAAATTAATAGTATTTAATGAACGTGTCTAGCTATTTTTTCGTGTGGTCATATTCGTTTTTGAGTATATGTATGCAGTATAATAGATATTAAAATAGTATTAATGCATATTATCTGATATCAATTTAAGTTCAATATAAATAATAAATTATTTTATAATGTCACTGCATTCATTTCTGTTGATAAAATGCCTGTCTGATAAACATAAGTTTATCACATCAATGCAAGTTTATCGGGCACATGTCGTCATTACGTATAATTATACATTTTGACGGAATCTCTATAGGATGTAACAAAAGTTGATGCTGATGTTCAATGTTATAAAAAGACGAATTAGAAAAACATCGACATGACAAAGGAAATACCATGTTAGTGTCTAATATTATCAACTTCATCAGGTTCGGCACAAAAAAAAACAAGAACTCGGCAGAACCTCGTCTTTTTTTTCTAAGTCTCACCTGATAAGATTGATGATATCAGACACTAACACGGTATTCTCTATTTATTATACATGTAATTTTAAAACACTTAAACATATGATTTCATAGATGCTTTGGCGCAAATAATATTTGATTTTTTTACAGAAACATGTATATCTTTTAAAATTCAATCCTATCTATAACTACAAATAAACAACATGATTTATACAAAATATCACAATCAAGTAACGAACTGATTAAACTTCGTGCTAATTCTAATTCAAAATGTCAATATTAGCTATTACTAATTTATCTATTTGTTTATATGATATACAATTTCCTTGGTAAACAAGTGAGCAATGTTGTATTTAAGTGTCCATCGGCTCGAGTCTGGGATCGAACCTGCGACCTCTGGCAACAGAGGTCAATACTCTGCTACACTACCGCCCTACTTAGTCTATATTGTATAGTATAAGCTCACTTTCCCTTCTGTGTTCTGCTACACTACCGCCCTACTTAGTCTATATATATAGTATAAGCTCACTTTCCCTACTGTGTTCTGCTACACTACCGCCCTACTTAGTCTATATATATAGTATAGTATAAGCTCACTTTCCCTACTGTGTTCTGCTACACAACCGCCCTACTTAGTCTATATATATAGTTTAGTATAAGCTCACTTTCCCTACTGTGTCTTGCTACACTACCACCCTACTTAGTCTATATATATAGTATAGTATTAGCTCACTTTCCCCACTGTGTTCTGCTACACTACCGCCCTACTTAGTCTATATAGTATAGTATAAGCTCACTTTCCCCACTGTGTTTTGCTACACTAACGCCCTACTTAGTCTATATAGTATAGTATAAGCTCACTTTTCCTACTGTGTTCTGCTACACTACCGCCGTACTTAGTCTATATAGTATAGTATAAGCTCACTTTCCCCACTGTGTTCTGCTACACTACCGTTCTACTTAGTATATATCGTTTAGTATAAGCTCACTTTCCCTTCTGTGTTCTGCTATACTACCGCCCTACTTAGTCTATATAGTATAGTATAAGCCCACTTTCCCCACTGTGTTCTGCTACACTACCGCTCTACTTAGTCTATATAGTATAGTATAAGCCCACTTTCCCCACTTTGTTCTACTACACTACTGCCCTACTTAGTCTATATAGTATAGTAACAGCTCACTTTCCCCCACTGTGTTCTGCTACACTACCGCCATAGTTAGTCTATATAGAATAGTATAAGCTCACTTTCCCCACTGTGTTCTGCTACACTACCGCCCTACTAAGTCTATATAGTATAGTATAAGCTCTCTTTCTCCACTGTGTTCTGCTACACTACCGCCCTACTAAGTCTATATAGTATAGTATAAGCCCACTTTCCCCACTGTATTCTACTACACTACCGCCCTACTTAGTCTATATAGTATAGTATAAGCTCACTTTCCCCACTGTGTTCTGCTACACTACCGCCCTAGTTAGTCTATATAGAATAGTATAAGCTCACTTTCCCTACTGTGCTCTGCTACAATATACGACATTTATTTCGTTATTACTGAGAATGAAAAAAAATGTCGTACTTTTAAACTCTTGCAAACGCAATACTTGTTAATAACCTACGCAATAAACAGCGAACGTCTTCACCAGCGTCTGTTCGTGTTATGAGCACTTTTACACCTATGGATGGATTAAGTTCAGAAGAGAATTATAATATCATTTTCAGTAATTCAAAAGTAAACTAATGCATTGATCTGTTTAATGTATATATGTGGTCTGCACATGATGTTGTTGTCTCAAATTACTATTGGTTATCATGTTAAGAAATATTTATTTTGTTGACCAATGAAGCGCTGGACTTGATGGAGGCCATGGGACATATTAGACTGCGATTACTATGGAGTCATCACTGCCCACTTCACTACTCAGTCAATAACTACCCCCAAACACTACTCGTGAATATGAATCATAGAAAGATAAAAAATCAACAGTTCAGTTATTTAATAAATGATTATCGATATCAGCCACGTCCTCAATACGAGTGTAGCGTGTAGTACATATATACGTGACTTACAACACGGACACAGCCTAGTTATCTAGTTCTGCATTCCCCGTAAATATAATAGGGTAGATTCGGTTTCGCCTTGTCTGGCGGTGTCTTGACTTCATAAGTAGTAGTATTTTAATTCAAGTAATATAGATCATCTACATCAAATACAATAACGTTTAATTTATAATGTAGCCACATGTGCGGATCCAGGTAAAAGTAAGTCCGCACCTATGAAAGCAGAGCCCTAGATGCATGTACGTATATTTTTATGATTTAAACTGAAAAATGTCCCTCGGTCAATAAGATTTTCCTTGCACAACTTCTAAGAAACCATTTCTTATATTCAATAATAATTGTAGTAGCGGTACCAAAATATATATGTTAGACCTCGGATAGGCTGTTTTAACTGCAGGGGGGTGGTGGAGTAGTGGGTCATTGAATTGTGGTGAAATAAGAAAATTCGCTTATCTCTCATGTGTGAACCAAGAACCATGAGAAAGAACTCCGCCCAGTTTGATAACCACAGTGACTCTTTCAGGTGTAATATTCAGAATAATATGCCGACTGATTGTATAAAATATTGCTTTTTTATGTTTATTGAATAGAAGATTCGACGGAATTTTATTAAAAACTTAAATATATTATATCTATCGTTCAGTTCAATATGCCACGTTTCACTTCGATCTGTCGTTCTATTTGAATAAACTGAACATAACTTTTACACATTTATATATAAAGAGAATACGAGACATACGACACAGATAGCAAACCCGAAACTATTTCGTTTAAAGGGAATATAAATCCAGTCCAAGGTCATTTTGTTTATATGATATGGATTATTTTATCATATGACTGCACTCGTGTAGACGGAGCAATGGCGACGGGGAGTAGTTTTGGGCGAACTGTGGAAGGTTCGGACGAATCTTTCGATTTAGTGTGTTCACCTTGTGTGAAAAAGAACAGGAAAAGAGAAGCTACAAAGTACTGTCATGATTGCCAGGATTATTACTGTTCTACGTGTGTCGAGTTTCACAGTGATATACCTGCATTATCCGGACATATAATACTTGATCAATCAGAGTTCCCTACGGATGGATCATTAGTGACATTGCCGACGGAGAAATGCCAAAAACATCCTAGTAAGTTGGTGGACATGTATTGTCAAAACCACGACCAGATAGGCTGCTCTGTTTGTATGGCCGTTAAACACAGGTAAGTTAAATTGATATTTCAAGGTAGATTGAAGTCTTACATATTATGGTGAATTGTACGTGCGGTAAGGTATGTGTCCATTGTAGTTGCAGCCGCTCAAATATTATTTATGTATATGGAAAACAACAGGATAGGCAAACTGCATAGTGTAAAGATTTGTTTTGTCAATGGTTAGATTATGTGTATATTAGACCGACCGACCGCTCTTAAAATTTGTTAGCCGTGCTCCTACCAATTCACTCAAAAGTGTTACTTCCTAAACTTTTGTATTGCCTTAATTTTTATTTTCATGATTTCTTTCCGTTTTGGTTAAAATGACTATGCAAAATCAAAATCTGGCAAAAAAAAAAGCTACGTACCTACCCACATTGAACATTCTGAGTAGGAACACAGCAAACAAACATTTTTTTCACAGATGGTATTACTTCCAATCTATATACATTTGTATTCAACGTATAATACGCCTTGTGAAATAAACAATACAACCGTTTCTTTCAGTGTCAAAGATTGTCTTTGAAATGTCTTTTCTAGCATCATTTACATAACTGACTATAATAATACTAAATACAAAGGTCTCGGAATATGTAGATGTTAGCCTTGGTATAAGGTTTGTATAATTGAATTTTTAATCAATCAGTTACAGGCAGATTTAGTAATATACAGAATATATTAAGTAATTCTTATGAATACTTCAGGTAATTACCAATCCTCGCCCCGCCCCCAAACCAACGACATGGCAGTAATGAGTCGACATATATATATATGTCCTACTTAACAAAACGAGTTAAATCAATATTAACTTACCTCGCCAGACACGGATATAGTCCCAGCGGACTCCATATTTTTTAGAAATACATTACTTGAAAAATACGAATATCTGTAGGTGTTACCTCGTCGTGTAAAACATCTGTAGGTGTCACCTCGTCTTATACGAACATATGTAGGTGTCACTTCGTCTTGTACGAACATCTGTAGGTGTTACCGCGTCTCGTACGATCTTCTGTAGGAGTCACCTCGTATTGTACGAACATATGTATGAATCACATCGTCTTGTACGAACATCTGTAGGAGTCAAATAATCTAGTACGAACATCTGTAGGTGTCACCGCGTCTCGTATGATCATCAGCAGGAGTCACCTCGTATTGTACGAACATCTGTAGGAATCACCTCGTCTTATACCATCAACTGTATGAGTCACCGTGTACCGTACGATCATCTGTATGTGTCACTGCGTCTCTTACGATCATCTGTAGGAGTCACCTCGTCTTGTAAGAACATCTGTAGGAGTCACCTCGCCTTGTACGAACATCTGTAGGTGTTACCGCGTCTCGTACGATCATCTGTGGGGGTCACTTCGTATTGTACGAACATCTGTATGAATCACATCGTCTTGTACGAATATCTGTAGGAGTCACATAATCTAGTACGAACATCTGTAGGTGTTACCGCGTCTCGTACGATCATCTGCAGGAGTCACCTCGTATTGTACGAACATCTGCAGGAGTCACATCGTCATGTACTTACATCTGTATGTGTTACCGCGTCTCGTACGATCATCTGCAGGAGTCACCTCGTATTGTACGAACATCTGTAGGAGTCACCTCGTCTTGTACGATCATCTGTTGGTGTCACCGTGTCTCGTACGATCAACTGTAGGTGTCGCCGCGTCTCGTATGATCATCTGTAGGAGTCACTTCGTCTTGTACCATCATCTGTAAGTGTCACCTCGTCTTATACAAACATCTGTAGGTGTCACCGTGTCTCGTACGATCATCTGTAGGAGTCACCTTGTCTTGTACAATCATCTGTAGGTGTCACCTCGTCTCGTCTCGTACGAACACCTGTAGGTGTCACCGCGTCTCGTACGATCATCTGTAAGAGTCACCTCGTCTTGTACGATCATCTGTAGGTGTCACCTCGTCCTCTACGAACATCTATAGGTGTCACCTCGTCTTATACGACCATCTGTAGGAGCCACCTCGTCTTGTACGAACATCTGTAGGTGTCCATTCGTCTTATACGAACATCTATAGGTGTCACCTCGTCTTATACGAACATCTGTATGTGTCACTTCGTCATATACGAACATCTGTAGGTGTTAGCTGGTCTTATACGACCATCTGACGGTGTCAGTTCGTCTTTTACGAACATCTGCATATGTCACCTCGTCTTATACAAACATATGTAGGTCTCACCTCGTCTTGTATGAACATCGGTAGGTGTCACCTCGTCTTCTACGAACATCTGTAGGTGTCACCTCGTCTTAAACGAACATCTGTAGATGTCACCTTGTCTCATACAAACACATGTAGGTGTAACATCTCGTACAAACATCTGTAGATGTCAACTCGTCTCATAAAAACAAATGTAGGTGCCACATTTCTTACGAACATCTGCAGGTGTCACCTCGTCTTATACGAACATCTGTAGATGTCACATTGTCTCATACAACACACATGTAGGTGTAACATCTCGTACAAACATCTGTAGATGTCAACTCGTCTCATACAAACAAATGTAGGTGCCACATTTCTTACGAACATCTGTAGGTGTCAACTCGTCTCATACAAACACATGTAGGTGTAACATCTCGTACGAACATCTGTAGATGTCAACTCGTATCATACACACAAATGTAGGTGTCACATCTCGTACGAACATCTGTAGGTGTCAACTCGTCTCATACAAACAAATGTAGGTGTCAAATCTAGTACGAACATCTGTAGATGTCAACTCGTCACCTACAAACAAATGTAGATGTCACATCTCGTACGACTTCTGTAGGTGTCAACTCGTCTCATACAAATAAATGTAGTTGTCACATCACGTACGAACATCTGTAGGTGTCACCTCGTCTGATACGAACAACTATAGGTGTCACCTCGTCTTGTACGAACAACTGTAGGTGTCACCTTGTCTCGAGCGATCATCTGACGGTGTCAACTCGTCTCATACAAACAAATGCAGTTTTCACATCTCGTACGAACATATGCAGGTGTCAACTCGTCTCATACAAACAAATGTAGTTGTCACATCTCGTACGATCGTCTGTAAGTGTCAACTCGTCTCATACAAACAAATGTAGTTGTCACATCTCGAACGATCATATATAGGTGTCAACTCCTCCCATACAAACAAATGTAGTTGTCACATCTCGTACGATCGTCTGTAAGTGTCAACTCATCTCATGCAAACAAATGTAGTTGTCACATCTTAAACGATCATCTGTAGATGCCAACTCGTCATATACAAACAAATGTAGTTGTCACATCTCGTTCGATCGTCTGTAAGTGTCAAATCGTCTCATACAAACAAATGTAGTTGTCACATCTCGTACGATCGTCTGTAAGTGTCAACTCGTCTCATACAAACAAATGTAGTTGTCACATCTCGTACGATCGTCTGTAAGTGACAACTCGTCTCATACAAACAAATGTGGTTGTCACATCTCGTACGAACAAGATTTTTCAGCCAACGACATCTGGCGTGAGGGACCAGAGCTCTATCCTCTGTGCTATCACGCTCTTAAAACCATTGTTTAAAATACTTTATAATTTCGTCGATAACAATATACGTATTGTGTATGTATTACTGTCTGATGTGATTAACCATTCCTGGTGTCCTTCAATGACTCTACATGGCTGAGGTACAGGCAAACCGGATTACCGTATATTCACGAAATAAATAAACTGCTATACGTGATAATCAGCCCTTATCTATAAGTTTACAAATTGATGGATACCACATTAATAAATCGCTGGATCAGTCTATAATGCTATTATATATAGCATTAGTTTATATAAATAATACGTTTGTACTTATTTATTTCAGCCAGATTTTAACGTTAGCTTAGAGTTTATAAAATCTGTTTTCGAGCCCGTTTTCCTAGTACTGAGTGTTTTTGAGAGGCCAACAGGGTCAACCCAGAAACATTTCTGCTATCCGCTTTAAGCTAAATGAAGATTTCTTCTTAAATAGTTTTATATTAGTCTACTTCAAAGTTGTTACTTTGTACATCACTAGTTTTGCATGGGCAATTACTTAGTTCTTTATAAGATCTCCACTTAGTCTGGTTTGTACCCGTGATACTTATTGTTTCTATATTTGATTCATCATATATTCACAGGTCCTGCAAAGATGTGTTCTACATTCCTGAAGAAATTGACAACATATTACAGGTAGGAGATACGAAACAAGTCCAAGAAGACCTGAAGAAGGCGAATGACGAGTTAAAGATTTTGGTTGAAGCTAGACACCTAGACGTGGATACAGTAAAAAAGGACAAAACAGATACATTAAGTAAAATCGAGATCTTTAGACAGACGATCAATACCACATTAGACAAACTCGAGAAAATGACAAGGGACATATTTGACGCCAAACATGAGAACATTCAGAAGAAATTAAACACTGATATCACATTACTAAATGATATGGTGAAATACATGGAAGCGTGCCAACAACAATTACAACTCGCGGAGGGAAATCGTTCACAACAGTTTGTTTGCGTAAAGAAAAGCAAACAGAAAATTTCGCAATCGAAAAACTCCCTCAAAGAGGTAGCTAAATGTCCAACCATTAAAATCGATTTTCAGGAAAATGAAAGTATTATGAAGCTATTGAATGGACTTAAATCACTGGGAGACTTAACTGAGAAAACAAGTTCTAGATCGGTTCAGGTTCATCAGCACAGTGCGCTGTATAAAGTAACAGGTCGTCACGAGTATAACGTGAGTACAAGGCCTGATCCTATGTTTGGTTCCTGTATACTGACAGACGGTACTTTACTACTGACATACTTCAACATGCAGAAACTAGCGAGACTGGACAGTTCCACCTACAAAGTGATAGACGAGTGTGATATGCCTACAGGTCCTATAGCAGTATGTGAGATAAGTCCACAAGAAACAGGTGTAACATTGAACAACAACACCATACAGTTGGTATCTTTGGGAAGTAAGATGGCGCCAACTCGATCAATAGAGATGAGTCATATTTGTCACGGGCTTGCTGTCAGTAATGGGAAGATGTTCGTGTCAGATTGGGGTAACAACGTCTATGTACATGACACATCCGGGACACTACTGAGAACAATATGTAAGGATCAATCAGGAGCAGATATTTTCTCTCAGACCAGACATATTACAGTGAGTGATGACGGCAGCAAGGTTTATGTTGCCGATCTTGACAAAGGTGTGATTGTTCTGGACAGGAATGGGACAGTACTCTCGCAGTTTTGTGATCCCGAGTTGTCTGGTGCATGTAGAGTATGTACTGATGGTTGTGGTAATGTGTTTGTATGTGGTTATGAGTCTAACAATGTTGTACAGATTGGACCGAGCGGAGATAAAATTGGTGTGATTGCCAAACAGTCAGATGGTATTTCAGGTCCTGTATCCATGTGTTATGATAGGTCAACATCTAGAATGATAGTTACACGCTACAACAGCGGACACGTCGCGGTGTTTGAGTTGATATGAAAAACAAACCAACATGAATATGCACGTGATGCGAGTAAAGTTGGAAATATTCCAGTAAACCATATTAAATAGAAATGTTAGCATAGATATGTGTCGAACACAAAGTAACATTACGATGACGCAAGCCGTATAAATTACAACGTATTGATGAGGCAAAAACAGCTAAAAATGTGTTTGTTACTAACAGTCCTTAGAAAATAAGAGTAGATGGGGTGGAGTAAGCTAGCCGGTTACTAGCTACTATTAACTAGACAAGACAGGTCCGAGGTTGATTATTATTTTGTTTTCATTTCAACAAATCTAAATATTGAGACAGATCTTGTATCGAAATCCAACATCGAGGAGTCGAATTTCGAGCCAGGTCTGAGATCAATATTCATTTTATTTCATTTCAACAATTTTGAATATCGAGCCAGATCTGAAATCGAAATTAAATATCGAGCTTGCCAAATTTCCTGCCATGTTTAAGGTCGATTTTCTATTCATTTGAGGCAATATTGGATTTCAATATCGGATCTGAATCGATATTTAAATCAGTTGAGATAAATATCGATCTCAGGTCTGGTTTGAAATTCGCCAGCTATATATTGAACGTTGTCAGATCTAACTCGATGTTCAAATTTGTTGAAACAAATGAAAATGAATATCTATCTCTATCTCGATATTCGCAAGCTCGATATTTGATATCGATGTTAGATATTCGTTCTCGGAGCAAATTTCGCACAGCTTATATAAAAAGGGATATACGTATCTAACATTCCTTCATCACAAAATCGTGTAAATTTATACTCGATCAAGAAACAGCTTTAATCACACGATATTGTGATGAGAAGTAATAATAATACGATGCTATAATGTGTTGCAATATCACGACGAGATGTTTCAATATCACGACGAGATGTTGTAATGTCACGACGAGATGTTGCGATGTCACTACGAGACGTTGCGATGTCACGATGAGATGTTGTGATGTGAAGTGATAATAGTACGATGCTATAATGTGTTTCAATATCACGATGAGATGTTGCGATGTCACGACGAGATGTTGCGATGTCACCATGAGATGTTGTGATGTCACGATGAGATGTTGTTATGTCACGACGAGGTGTTGCCATGTCACGATGAGACGATGCGATGTCAGAACCTATCCGGACACAGTAAATAAGAGTGCGATTATCATTAATGTGTGATTTTAACAACAGTAATATATTGATAGAATAATAGAAGCAAATTTAAGGCAAATGGATTTGGGCTTTCATTGAACCTGACATCTTTACTAATGAAATAAATGCAACTCTTGTGTTCGATCATTATTCTTGAATTAAAAATAAATATAAAAATTTAATAGATTTGCTGTTATATTTTATTTCCCCAATGTTGCACTTACTAATGATGTTGGGACTCGAGTCATGCGACTCCGTGTCCATGACGCTGTGACGCCGTACTGGCCACTGATTGGGTAGAATACATAAGTGAATAATCGTAAATTTAGTACAAAATGTTGATATTCCAAAAAGGACAAAGGTACACGAATTGTTTAAAAACAGAAAATTTTATATAAACTTGAAGACTGTGGGTTCGTTGTTTATAAACCGTGAACATGACAGTCATTTTCCCATTTTGTTCACGTTACATAAAAGGGGGTTTAATAAGTAATAATGACAAACAGAGCCATCGAACTATTCGCATTTTAGAAACTGATTTCACAATTTATTTTGGACATGTAAAATTAACCCGGTAGATACTTAGTGTCGCTATCAACACGGTACTTAGTATTGGGATCGACCGGGTAGCCTCTTAGTGTCGGGATCGAACGGGTAGCTACTCAGTGTTGGAATCAACTGGATAGCTACTTTGTGTTGGAATCGACCGGGTAGCTACCTCGTGTCGCTTTCGATATGGTACTTAGTGTTTGGTTCGACTGGGTAGCTACATAGCGTTGGGATCGACCTGGTAGCTACTTAGTGTTGGAATCGACCGGCTAGCTACTTAGTTATGGGGTTGACCGGGTAGCTACTTAGTAGCGCTATCGATATGGTTCTTAGTGTTGGGCTCGACCGGATAGCTACTTAGTGTTGGAATCGACCGGGTAGCTACTTAGTGTCGCTATCGATATAGTACTTAGTGTTGGAATCGACTGGGTAGCTACTTAGTGTTGGATTCGACCGGGTAGCTACCTAGTGTCGTTATCGATATGGTACTTAGTGTTGGGTTCGACCGGGTAGCTACTCAGTGTTGGAATCGACCGGATAGCTACTTTGTGTTGGAATCGACCGGGTAGCTACCTCGTGTCGCTATCGATATGGTACTTAGTGTTTGGTTCGACTGGGTAGCTACATAGTGTTGGGATCGACCTGGTAGCTACTAAGTGTTGGAATCGACCGGCTAGCTACTTAGTTATGGGTTCGACCGGGTAGCTACTTAGTAGCGCTATCGATATGGTTCTTAGTGTTGGGCTCGACCGGATAGCTACTTAGTGTTGGAATCGACCGGGTAGCTACTTAGTGTCGTTATCGATATAGTACTTAGTGGTGGAATCGACTGGGTAGCTACTTAGTGTTGGATTCGACCGGGTAGCTACTTGGTGTTTGAATAGACCGGGTAGCTACTTAGTGTTGGAATCGACCGGGTAGCTACTTAGTGTTGGTTTCGACCGGGTAGCTTCTTAGTGTTGGAATCGACCGGGTAGCTACTTAGTGTTGGAATCGACCGGGTAGCTACTTAATGTTGGGTTCGACCGGGTAGCTACCTGGTGTTGGAATCGACCTGGTAGCTACTTAGTGCAGACAGAAAGAGAGACAGACGGACGGACGAACGGACGGACGGACGTTCTGGTGGAAGTGATGTTGTGGGGTGCAGTTTTTATATGTTATAAAACATCTTTTTTTTATATAAAACAAAACAAAACCTATTTTTTTTATCTAACCCTAATGTCACAAACCTTCAGATCCAACCCTAATGACACTAAAAAAGAATGAAAAAAGGTGGAAAAAAAAGTAAAAAAAAAATGTGAAAAAATAAAATTAACCCCACAATGCCATTTGGACGGGTTTTCGCACTTGTGGGGTGAACATTGCACCCCACAAGTACGAAAAAAACCACAATGCCATTCTGTACTGGTAACGCAACCCACAACTGCCGCTCCAGACGAACAGACAGACAGACAGACAGACAGACAGACAGACAGACAGACAGACAGACAGACAGACAGACAGACAGACAGACAGACAGACAGACAGACAGACAGACAGACAGACAGACAGACAGACAGACAGACAGACAGACAGACAGACAGACAGACAGACTTCATGTTTAACTTTTAAATTTGATATACGTCAAATTCTTGTAAGAGAATACTTAATAACAAAATCGCTATAAAATATATGTGATATCATGAAAGTGTAAAACATTTTGTGTTTTAATTCATATATGCATTCATTTGAATTTGCGTCATTTGTGGGCTAACCCATTGAAAATGTTCCGCTGTATATGATTGCCATTCATTATACTTATTCAATACAACGGTAGATGTACAAAGATATGTTATTTGTCATAAAGCACATAATAAAGCGTTTATTCAATAACAGAATTGTGCATTGTTACTCGATGAATGGGTCATAAATATGTTTAGGTTGAATAAAAATGTGTGTAAAACAATGCATATACTATAGAGTATTTTTTTTCAATGCATTATACTGAGCTATATATAACTGTCTTATATATATGTCTTATATAACCAAACCTGCAATGGATTGGGGAAATATGGGGACATGACAATAGTAAAACATTGAGAAAATTTCATTCTCATACAAATATAAAGTTTAACCTTAAAATCCGTCATATTTCAGCATTTGACGTTTGAAACTTCCTTACCTTACCAACTGGAAGGGGCCTTCACCGCCGAAATACTAAAATACATGATTGATAATAGCATTTTATATTCACAATCTAGCATTGAAATTCCTTGTGCAGTATAGTAATAACGATTCGCTAATAAGGATTCAATCTTTCCGTAGAAATGTTTAGCTAATAACGAAGAAAATTTGAGTTATAAAATACGATTTATTTATCACAGCCATTGCTACTGGTATCACATGTGTTACACTGAAAATCGGCATTATAATTACTTTGACTGAAGTTGCTTTACTTTCTGTTTATGTCAGTGCAAGATAGATAACTCGTCCAGTCTTATCTTCTTCCCTACAGTCATGTATTGATTGACCGAATGGATATTTAGCGTCATTTTTATGCCATCGATGGCTAACAGACGATCATTTAACATAACAACTATGTTCCTGGTCCTGGAAGGTTAACCAGTACTAGAGCACACCCCATCTCCGCAAGTTACTGATAACTTTCCCACATGAAGCAGAGGTTAGAGACGAATGATAATTAGACGCATTTACGTATATCAATCATTACGAAGAGTCTGGCCTGGCGGGGATTCAAACTCACGACCCCTGGATTGATAGTAAGACGCGCTACCGACTGAGCTAATGAAACATGCAGTGCAAATGAGATATCTCTGCCAGTATTGTATACTTACAAATAAAAGTGAAAGATATTTTGATGGAATGCGTATTATATTACATTGAAACAGTTTACCGCCCGCATCGAAAACACGTCTATCATTTGGTGACCAGAAGACCATACAGAACATATATAATAGATGTTTTGTTTGAAGCCGAATACTTACCTCCGGTATCAGGGTAGAAATTAGGTTCTTTTTCAAGTTGGATGAAGTATAATATAGATAACTCCTTAATATTTTTTTCTAATTAACACACAGCAAGATCTCTCGCCATATGTTTGGTCATGGTACATGGGAGACTATCAGTACCGAACACTACAATCACAAAGGCACAGTTGAGTAAGTGGTTGTGCACATCAATATGTTTAATTGCCTAGTTATACAGTACATGCTCCCTCTCACTCTCTGTACAACAGTAAATAACAGATTCAAACACGCGCGGAGAAACAGTACACAAATGAATGCTGTTACAAAATGACATTTTCCCTTCCAATTCCAACTCCTTAAACATAACAAAAAAACATCACCATTTTAATTCAATCAATTAATTTTCTTCTAATTCAATTTTTCGAACGAAGAAATTGTATTTCCTTTTACACCACATTAGTTTTGCCCCCAATTCTATTAATACATTAAAGTCTTGCCCTCATTCTATTTATAGATAAGTGTATAGTATAACAGAGCATAAAGTACGATGATATTAAAGGGATTATATCAGGAAAAAAGCACTATAAATGTCTCAAAATTATAATTATCTTTTAAAAATAAAAAAGAGCATCTCATTATCATTAATAAATAAAATCAAAATGGTTTGGTATGTCAAATTCACCAAAACGTGACATGATCGATATTTAAATTGGAGTGCAAAACTTGAAACGAAATCCCCATTCTAAAAATAGACAGCACTTAATTAACTTTATACCGTCATTTGGACACTTTGTAAGATGAAGTAAATTGTATTACGTGTAAACCTGTATAACGGATCATATTGAAATCAAAGTGTAATCGCGTGACTCATTTAATACGTTACAAAATATGTTGCAATTTTAAGCGGGAAGTCTGTTTTAGTCTAACCTAGGCGCGTATGATATTTTGGAAAGTTTAGATAGATATCCCTTTGCCAATGTGGGATCAGTGAGTACATATAGGGATGCTATATTGGAAATAAATGTTTTTAGCCAATTTAATTTTTTTGACAAATTCTGATGTATTCCCTTTAATAAGTCGATTAATATGTAAAATGATTTACCTTACTATATAGGGTAGCCAAATGTGCAGAAAGGCGAGATTGAAGATAGAAAGGCAGAGACTTTGAGAATATAGACGAGAAATGTACTATGTTACTGTAATAATAAACCTGGGTTGTTTTGTGTTGTTTTAATACAAATTGATTTAATAAAACCACACTTTGCCACAACACTAGTTAAGAATGGATATGCTATGTATAAACGACTGCATGTGTATACTAAGCAGTGTATAAGCTTCACTAGATGTGATCCGAGAAGGACATTTTGACGGAAATAGTATATTTATATATCATTTCAAACTCTTCATAAACACTGACACAATTTATTTGTCGCATATTCATATCCTTATATGATGGCTTAATTTCAACTTTTAACAACTCTATTATATCGACCGTTTGTAACTCAACATGGTATGAGGAAAATAGCAGTAACGTAACCCCCCACCCCCACCACCACCACCACCACCACACACACATACTTCTGGGACATGGTCAGGGCTGGAGCGCGTGGTCTAGTGGAATAGCACTGAACCCATGACCGGAGGGTTC
Organism: Panopea generosa; assembly: GCA_029582155.1. Classification (NCBI taxonomy): domain Eukaryota; kingdom Metazoa; phylum Mollusca; class Bivalvia; order Adapedonta; family Hiatellidae; genus Panopea; species Panopea generosa. The sequence goes on from CM055896.1 coordinate 32,840,954, forward strand.
TACCCAGGAAGACTTCGAGCGTGATTTGTCTAAGTTGTAAGAACAATTTTGGTAAAATAAATAAGTTTAAGGAAGTAAGTATGGGCTGGACGCCTGGAGAACTACGGACACTTATAGCTGACGAGATCTTGATCGGTATTTGTAGTTGAAGGAGTGCATTGTTTGGATCTATTCCAAAACAATATACAACATTTTCAATTCAGTGAGTTCAACCTGAAATGATATAGATTAAGATTCACTACTTTATCACAAGTGTAACGTCAACATACATGTTTCTCGTTACATTAGATAACATTTATAATATGGAACGCCATAGCTGTCTTATGTTGTCCATTTTATATGTATTATGTGCATTCTTTATTATATCATGTGCATTCATCATTATATTATGTAGATATGTTATTACATTATGTCGATACTTTATTACATTATGTCGATACTTCATTACATTTTGTAGATACTTTATTATATTATGTAGACTGTTTATTACATTATGTAGATACGTCATTATATTGTGTAGTTACTTCATTACATTATGTGGATACTTTATTATATTCTGTGGATACTTCATTACATTATGTAGATACGTCATTATATTGTGTAGATACTTTATTACATTATGTAGACTGTTTATTACATTATGTGGATACTTTATTATATTCTGTAGATTCTTCATTATATTATGTAGATACTTTATTATATTCTGTAGATACTTCATTACATTATGTAGATACTTTATTACATTATGTAGAAATTTTATTATATCTTGTCGAAAGTTTATTATATTATGTGCATTCTTTATTATATTATGTCGAAATTTCCTTATGATGACGAGATCAGTTTGACTGGGTGATTTCTATATTGACACCGCTTTAAACAACCAGCTTCTTTTAGAGAAAGAATATTGAACATGGCGGAAGAGAAAATAGAAGTTGTTCTTTAAAATCTCAGCGTGGATAGACACATCCCTTCCTTTCTACGGGGAAAAATAGCAACACAGGAAGAGATATAGACACGCACCGCAAGAAGAGATATGGACACGCACCCCAGGAAGAGTTATGGATACGCACCACAGAAAGAGACATGGACACGCACCGCAGGAAGACATATGGCCACGCACCACAGGAAGAGATATGGACACGCACCGCAGGAAGATATATAGACAAGCAATACAGGAAGAGATATGGACGCGCACCACAGGACGAGATATGGACACGCATCGCAGGAAGACATATGGACACGCACCGCTGGAAGAGATATGGACACGCACCGCAGGAAGACATATGGACACGCACCGCAGGAAGATATATGGACACGCACACGCACCGCAGGAAGAGATATGGACACGCACAGCAGGGAGACATATGGACACGCACCGCAGGAAGATATATGGACACGCACCGCAGGAAGAGATATGGACACGCACCGCAGGAAGATATAGAGACAAGCAATACAGGAAGAGATATGGACGCGCACCACAGGAAGAGATATGGACACGCATCGCAGGAAGACATATGGACACACACCGCTGGAAGAGATATGGACACGCACCGCAGGAAGAGATATGGACACGCACCGCAGGAAGATATTTGGACACGCACACGCACCGCAGGAAGAGATATGGACACGCACAGCAGGGAGACATATGGACACGCACCGCATGAAGATATATGGACACGCACTGCAGGACGAGATATGGACACGCACCGCAGGAAGATATATGGACAAGCAACACAGGAAGAGATATGGACACGCACCGCAGGAAGAGATATGGACACGAACCACAGAAAGAGATATGGACACTCACCGCAGGAAGACATATGGACACGCACCATAGAAAGAGATATGGACACGCACCGCAGGAAGAGATATGACCACGCACCACAGGAAGAGATATGGACACGCACCGCAGGAAGAGATATTGACACGCACAACAGGAAGAGTTATAGACACGCACCGCAGGAAGCGATATTTTTTCCCGTAGAAAGGAAGAGATGTGTCTATCCATGCTTAGATTTTTAAGAACAACTTCCATTTTCTCTTCCACCATGTTCAATATGCTTTCTCTCAAAGAAACTTGTTGTATAAAGCCTTGTGTCAAGATGTTGGGTGAGTATCTTGAGCTTAAAACGTGATCTTCTGTAAGGCGATTGTGTCTTCACTGGATTAAGCTGTTAAAACAGCCTAGCTTGAAACTATGTTAAATAATTTTGTTCAAACTATATAATATATATATAAATTTTCCTCAGGTTTCTTGCCTCTTGATTCGTAAACGTCAAACAAAAAAAATATAATAAAATTATTCTAATATTTAGAAATCATACAGACAATCATATCAATCAACTATTTTCAGTATAATGTTTCAAACCCTGTAGAGTTGAACTATTTGTTGTTCAACACTATTTTAATAATGAGACCAGCTGTTCAGACAACGTGTCTGGACAGCATTTGTTTGAGACTTGTTTTAAACTCAAACCAAAACTGTATGTCTGGAACAATGCTCAGCTCCAGCATAAAAATACACATTATGTCTTCAAACTAACCTAAAGTGCATGAAACAAAGCCAAGCTTCAGCACGAAAATAAAGTTTTTGTTTGAGAACGGTTTTAAACTAATAACAAAACTGTATGCTTGGAACACTGCTCAGCTCCAGCATAAATATACGTTTATATGTTTGGAGACTGTTCCAAACCTAAATCTTCGAACTAAGATAAATGTCCAGTACCAGCACAAAACAAAACTGTTATGTTTGAGAACGGTTTCAAACTAAAAGCATCAGACTAAACTAATGTGCAATGAAACAATCCCCAGTTCCAGCACAATAAATATTCCTATGAGTTTCAAACATGCCTTCCCAAAGCCTATCGCTAAAAGAATCTTTGTCGCAGTGCACCCCAACGCGATTAAGCTCCTCTAAGGTTTCAAGTAAATGTTGACGTTGAGACTTCTTGCAACGAAGAATATAGACTAAATCTAGACTAAATATGTTATTACTTTATTACGAAGCAGTTAACCATCCTTCACTAAGTCATAAAAACACTGACTTTATATTCAGGAAAACACCTATTTAAAAATGGTGTCCAATTCATGATTCATGAATAATATATCAATCATTGATTATAATTGTTTTATTCATCTTTTTATGATCATTATCTTTTAAAACTTATATCTGGTATAAAATTGTATAATAATAGCGAAAAAAATAGAGTTTATTACCTCTTCTTATAATAATTGCTATATACAGACATTTATGCTATAAAACAACAACATTATTTTGACACGGTGTCAGTATATAAATCACCCCGTCAAAATGATCTAGTCATCATAAGGAAGTTTTGACATAATATAATGAAAAATGCACATAATATAATAAACTTTCGACAAGACATAATAAAGTTTCGACATAATGTTATAAAGTTTCTACATAATATAATAAAGTTTCTACATAATGTAATGAAGTATCTACATTATATAATAAAGTATCTACATAATGTAACGAAGAATCTACAGAATATAATAAAGTATCCACATAATGTAATAAACAGTCTACATAATGTAATAAACAATCTACATAATGTAATGAAGTATCTACAGAATATAATAAAGTATCTAAATAATGTAACGAAGAATCTACAGAATATAATAAAGTATCCACATAATGTAATAAACAGTCTACATAATGTAATAAACAATATACATTATGTAATGAAGTATCTACAGAATATAATAAAGTATCTACATAATGTAACGAAGAATCTACAGAATATAATAAAGTATCCACATAATGTTATAAACAGTCTACATAATGTAATAACGTATCTACACAATATAATGACGTATCTACATAATGTAATGAAGTATCTACAGAATATAATAAAGTATCCACATAATGTAATTATGTATCTACATAATGTAATGAAGTATCTACACAATATAATGACGTATCTACATAATGTAATAAACAGTCTACATAATATAATAAAGTATCTACAAAATGTAATAAAGTATCGACATAATGTAATAAAGTATCGACATAATGTAATAACGTATCTACATAATATAATGACGAATGCACACGATATAATAAAGAATACACATAATACATATGAAATGGACCACATAAGACAGCTATGGCGTTCCATATTATAACATAGCGCATGCCAGGTTAACAAAACAAAGCGCGGTATTAATTTTCACATTGGTACGTATTGATTTCTTGATATTGAATACCTGAAATAATTGAGAAAGAAAATCATACGTTTGCATTTAATCAAGTTGTAGTAAACAAGGTATGGGTTAACCGTTGTAAATTTAACACATTTATGTATAGTTCATACAAAAGTCAATATTTACTTGTATTGAAATATATTCGACAAACTCAAACTTAATTCACTATGGACATACTTCCCAGCTTCAATAATGTATGTACATGTAGGTATCTTTTTTCGCGATTTCTGTGACTTTTCTACATATATGACCTTGTGCAACAATATAGTTTTATATCGATTCAGTTTATCTATATAGGAATATAGTATCTTGAGCATCTTTTTCTGGGTAAAATAGATGTTGACTCGTATCTCAATGAATGTCCCCGTTACTCAGAAATATGAACATGTCAATATGTTTACGGCATGATGCTGCCTTACCCAAACATTTGCTGTATGGGGATAATCTAAATAAATGCCCCCTCTCTCGTTTTTCAAATGTATCCATCTCAGGGGTCCTTGGGCTACGCCGCGCCGACTTCTTTATTCCCAGCATGGTCATTCATTGCGGCATTGAGTAGTTCGTATATAATAATTATTCGCTCAATTGCGAAGTAAGCTAAGAGATAATATGAATCGTTCAAGAGTCCGATTCTTGAATAGAACTATTAGTGAGTGTTGTTATATTTTGCGGCTCGAACTTAGGAACGAACCAGTGACCTCTGACATACATCGACAATGTCATACCCGCTTTACTTCTACCCTGTTTGAACACTTAACTTATTCGATTGTTCTTAACCTCAGAAGATATAGGTTGTGACTTGCAAATCAACGACGTAGTATATACAACAATGAAATTGAAAGACGGATCGTTGTTAAAAATTAAAGTCGCTTTAACATGGAAGCAATTTTTATTCACTAGAATAAAATGTGAACAAAGTCATATAAGCGTTTCAATTTTTTAACAATATAGACTCATCGTTTCATTTCTTCCTAATTTTAAAATATTAAAAGGCATCATTAGTCTCTACTTGTTTATTTACAAATAATTTGCCATTAAATTCACAATTCACATTTTGCCAAATGAAGAGCTAGTTCACATGCTAGACAAGGTGTAGTAAAACATGATTCTAGTATCAACCATGCATTATCAGTTAACCAACTGGAAATAACATATCAGATCACAAATATATCTATTTCTTTATCTTTTATTCAAGAATCAGAAACATAATTAAGTTCTATACAAATAATCACACAAAGGGGCTCTGACCCTTATTCTGTTATCCAATGAAAATCATTGAAGAAGATGTTGGTTCATATAAAGTGAAATAATTTTAAAATAAGTTCCATTCTTTGGAGGTAATTTTATAACAACAAAAGAAGAATATCCAATTAACTATTTTTAATTGCCATTTCAAAGAACTTGTCAATTTTATACAGTCTTTTTAATCTCTAATCTCCTCAGTGTCACATGTTTATATCTGATATATGTTTATTTATTCTTAAACATTCAATAGGTCATTAGGATACAACATGATTATACATATAATAAATGTGATAACGTATAAGATGTTTGTGCAAATGTATTTTTAAAAGTTACCGAAACATAAACAAAACAAATGTATACACGCACGCACGCACGCACGCACGCACGCACGCACGCACGCACGCACACACACACACTGTTGTTATCGTATATGCTGTGTTATTATATCAGAACAATATTTCATAATTATCATAAAATTTAGAATGTAGTTTCAGACATTAAGTGCTGATAATAATTTAAACATATCAGCTGATATAATAAAGTTGAAAATAATTTGAACGTTCAAAAATTTAATATATTTGTATCTAGCATAGAGTTTCCACATGTGATAAAAGATATACATATACTAAAACACGTCATATCAAATTTTGTTTTACTGGATATTTTATTATTTCTTATCTTAAAAAAGAAACCACTAAGATATTTAATAGATTGCTTGTTTTGACTTTGCATCAATGCTAAAACTTTAAACAAAGTTGGCCTTTTCAATAATGATATTCATATTTGGCATATTTAGAACATTTATAAACATTTATGTATAAATGTCTCTATATCAGTATATACCTAACGGTATTACTGTGGCCATTCTGAATAGTAATCATCCTAAAACATCATGTCAGTTATTACAACTAAGACAATGAGGGCCGATTCAACACAGATCTGGTTCAGAGTTACTTAATTTATATTCCGGATTTAAAGTTAATTAATAATTGGGCGTGTACATCATTGCACGGAGTAGCTATAGCTGTCACAGTGTGTTATGCAACCAATTCATACCTGAATACCTGTCTAAAACGTATCATTCAGTGTTATGTTTCCAACTATTCTCTAGTAAACCAAAACGGACTGTAAGTACCGACACTGAATACGTTAAAGGAAAATATCAACAATGTGTCATATTTCGCATTACTAATAAAGGTTTTTCTTAACATTTTACGATACATAACTTAGTAATTTGTTTGCAAGTGTTTAGTTAAGGTGCTTAACTATTTTACACTGTTTTATAACATTTTCTTATTTATTGATATAAAGTTAGAGTTTTTAAAATAGCTACCCTTAATACAAACTTTGAATGATATATATTATCAAGTTTATTATCAAAAATCTTGTCTTACTTTTTTTAAATAGTTGTTTATGACTGATAGATTTTTGCGACATTTTATATTACAATGTTTATGCAGATTTGATACTCACTTATTGGAATGAGTGATATCACCTATTGAGGCTAAATAGTAAAACGGCACCCCATAGTAATAGCGTAGTAAATGAGCACACGTTAATAAAGGGACAGAGGTAAATTTCATATAAAGGGCAACGCCTGCTTTAAACTATGCTACAGTTAATGACTATCAATTTCTGGATAACCTCGATTACAAAACTAGAAAAAGAACATTTGTAGCTGAATCGCAGGGTGGCTCAGTGGTGAAATATCTCAGTTGGGTTTAAGTTAGTGGAAGATTTATATCGAAGATTGTATCATGTGACTTGGTTGGGTAAAATGCACCTAGGGTGGGCGGACCACATCGCAATCCCGAAATATTTCTGAAATAAAGATTTTGAGTCAAACGGCTTAAGTTTACTATCGTTGATACCTACGCCGCCCGGAAATTGGCGGATTGCTCCTTACCGATTTCCCCAGATCTGCCTATGTAGTATTATCTGTGGTATACCACATGTTAAACTTATACTGATATAATACTGCGTTAATAGCTACTATATTGATATCACAAAACACATTGTAAAACTGCCTTTATACTGTCAAAGGAACGTAGATAGAAGTATGATTCGTCTGTTTTAATCCATAAATATCGTCCTTTCTCAGTGTAATAATATCTGTTGGAATGTTTAGCAAATACGCAGTAAAGAAAATTTGAGTCATAAAACTACGATGTGTGTAACACAGCCAATAAATAACACGGGTATCATAATTCGCCGCCAGTATACTCGAATGACCTTGCCTGTGGAGAAATGAAAAGTACCGATAAATGAGATAGTGTTTTTTGTCTTGCTTTATATGTTTGAATGGCATAAAAAACAGCCAAACTAGATAAACATGTTTTCGGATTCGTTGAATTACTGTGATTTTTCTCAGCAAGTAATGTATCGTCCTTTTTATTCATTTATTTTGAAAATATCTTACTCTGTAACTTTGTTTACACTGTCGGACACATGCTCGATGTAAGCAGTATTTGATTTGTTTATAATTCTAGTGAAACAGACGAATCAAGCCAATCATATGGTGTCAATATAACACCACGCAGAACACATGTAAAAGACGGGCTATGTGAAGCCTCATGATCGCATCCGGTCTCAGGGTTGAAAATATGTCTAGTTTCATTTTCAAGTTGCAGGAAGTACAAGAGAGATAACTCGTTAAGTTTTGTTGTCTACTTCACACACAGCATGATCTCTCTCGTCTTATGTTGGGTCATGGTACATGGGAGACTACCAGTACCGAACACTCACAGCCGCCACCAATGTTTAATTGTCCAATTTAAAAATTACCAACTTGCAGTAACCGCAACGACGCGCTCCCTCTCTCTCTCTCTCTCTCTCTCTCTCTCTCTCTCTCTCTCTCTCTCTCTTTTATATACGAATACATATTTATAATGTATAATAAACAGTACACCGGCTTCTTTTGATATGATACGAGCAGAAAAACTGGACAGGAAAAGTATATTTAATGTAATTTCTAAATCTACATAAATACAGACTCGATTTATTCGTCACATATTTATATCCTATGATGTCTTAATAACTTTAAACAATGCTGTCTATTATATCGACCGTCTATAACTCCTCATTGTATGAAGTTAACAGTAGTTACCGCCGCTAAGCTCTTGTGTTCATGCCTCTCTTGGTATAACAACTTTATGTGAAAATCAAGTCAGTTCCTTGCAAAATGACGGTGGTTCTACTTAGAATGAGTCTGAGGTCTTCTTTTATCAATAAAACGGGATATGTCACAGATACATGTAACATGTCATGTGTTCAAAATGGCGATAAACCCCATGAAATATATATATGTTAAAAATTCTCATAAAACATGTGAGGACACAACTTGGCTAGTATAATTATTATATAACTGCAATTACAACGTAACTATAACTACCTGCGACATAGGCCCTATAGTGCAGCACTAATTCCATATAAAATGCGTGCAAAAGAATAACTAATTCATAAACAAAACTCAAATACAACGCGCGCACATACACCCACGAACGCTTGCAAACACGGACTAAAACATCTGTTCCTTTCTATCATGCCTCAAAATAACGCAGTGAAGACGCGAATTCATGGTAACATGTTTGAGTCAAAAACCTACGATTTAGTTTACACGGCCAAAGAAACTGATATTGCATTCTTAATAACTGAACACTAACATTTAGCCGTTTGTATAGACACTTATATGAGCTGGATTTGCCTGTATTTCAAAACTTAACACAAGACAGATAACTCGCTCAGTCTTATCTTCGAACAAACAGGGCTACGTTCAGCACCGTATAACAGCAAACATGTTTGTGTGCTAGCTCCCCTAAAATTACCGCAAACTGTGTGCAAATCTTATGTTGACCCAGTCTTCAGGAAAATATATATAAGCAAACGTTGAACCGACCTGAACGTTCCTTACAGTCAAACGACATATAGTGTAAACATTAGAACACTATGACAGATAATACACATTCCTAATAATTGGATAACTGGTTCTCCTTCACGACAAAACACACCAAACATTTGATGAAAGAAGACCGTACAATATACATACTATAAGGTAGATAACTCCTTCAGTCTTATCTTCTTGCAAACATTAGATGGTAAACATTCCTAATAACTGGACAATTGGTTGTCCGTCACGGAAAACACACCAAACATTTGATGAAAGAAGACCGTACAATATACATATAAGGTAGATAACTCCTTCAGTCTTATCTACTTGCAAACATTTGATGGTATACATTCCTAATAATTGGACAAACATACCAAACATTTGGTGTTTAGAAAACCATACAATACAACTGTAATAGAGAGGAGATGGTATAGAATCCGAATGCTTATATTATTACTGCGATCTCAGGGTAGATAGTAACTTTGCGTTATGTTGCAGCTTGTACAAGACAGATAACTGGTCCTGTTGTGTAAACTTTACATAACAAACATGAATCATGAGAGTTGAGATAAGTAGCATCCATCAACAGCCACAAACACTCATTTAGTGAAGAAAAGCAAGCGAACATCATAATGTTTTATTACCAAATTGAATAATAACAATTCACTAAATGCAATAGCATACATGGAAAACATAAATTTGGCAATTATTAATAAACGAACGCATGTGTATTGGGGTATGGGACTACCAACGTCATTTGATACGATTTGAGGACTAGAACTTGACGGTAGAAGTAGCCTTCAATTGTATAAGGACGTGCATCTCATTACATACATAGAGATTATGCTTTATTTGTCCCATATTCATGTGATAGTGTAATGTCTTGATAATATTTGTTTAACAGTTTAAATATACCTGATCTGTAATAAGGTAAAGTGCATAAAGAAAATATTATGATGTACCCCTCTCACACACACTCACACTCAAACACTCGCAAATGGCGATATCAACGAAACATCTATGTGTTTTATATTCGTATTGCAATATAACTTTGATCAATTTTATCAATTTTATTATTAATTGTTCTTTCTTCTCTGATATCTACCATCACATGACTCAGTGTTATGAGGAATATTTATGGTGGTTTGTTGTTGATTCAATATATGATCTACTTGACCGGAAGTGACGTATGTCATGGTTGTGTTATCTGTTGTCGGACGAAACTCTGTTTGTACTTTACATAATCTAGAACTAAAACACCTGATCTGACAGGTAAATATTTTATGGACATTTTGATGTGATCAACACCGGCTCCTTACAATAAAGAATGCTTTGACGTCTGTGTGCTTGCAGTTTTAAACTGGTAAAGCCAGACTATATATGTATTCTTGCAGACACTACCCGTTTATTATTAAATATTGTTTCAATATAAAGTGCAAGGAACAAGGAACCGTGTAAAGACAGTGTTATATTCGCCATTCATAACAACGAGCACAAACACATCGGTACAATATGTTTCCCGTTTTTGTTGAAATATTTAAAGGCATCACTTTTCTCTACCAATTATCTTAATTATAAACTTCACAGTCACATTCCATTCAAGCAGCAGCTAGTTAACAATGATAAGCATGCTTGGAACGAAATATCGTGGTTCGAGTCCCAGTGCCGCATACATTAGCAATGAATCATAGAGAAATAACACGTAACACAAAATATTTATATATTCGTTTATTTTTATTGCATGATCAACATAAATAAGTTCCATACACTTTTTCATACAAGTTTAGTTTAAACTTATCTATTTTACTTCGATTGCGAAACAAGTTAAGACTTAATATACAAATCAAGTTCGAAGTCTTCCTGGGTTGAACCGTTACTAAGCATATCCGGAAACATGTCTTGCTCAAGGACACCATACATTTCCGTGGGGGGGATCAAACGCACGACTCATGTCAATTTTTATACATTAAGCTTTTTAACTACTTATCTTATCTACTCAGTGTTTGTTAATTGTGGTAGATAGTTCACTATTTCATATTTCATAAACAAAAGACCAAGATCTTTTTTAGTTTGGTTACTTTGATTTTGCATCAGTGCTTAACATTGATACAAACTTGACATGTTCCATAATGGTACTCGTACTCTATTTAAGCATATTTAGTAAGTTTACAACATTTTATGTATTAATATCTTTATCTAAAAGAAAGCCTAGCAACCTCCATGTGACTATCTTGTATATTGGTTGATAAATCACCCAGTGATCGTCCATTTAAAACGCTAATAGTATTAAATGAGTTAAATGAAACATGATAATGCATGGTTTGTAACCTTTGCCAATAGCGGATCGAGAGGTCGCACGTGACGTATACAAATTAGCACAATAATGAACTGAATACACGGTTTCTAATCCAAAATGTCACAAACTTTAGTTATTACTTATTTATTGTGTTATATAACATGCAATTTACTCGATTGTAAAAATAAAACACGACGTTTATATCAAGTTATTTTAAGCCCATTTGCTGGATATACAAGTAAACAGTGTTATATTTTAGGGGTGATCGGGTTGAGCCGGGATCGAACCCGTGAACTCTAGCGCCAGAAAGCAATATACTATCTACATCACTAGCGTCCCACTAATTATGTTTATTACGTATATATAATATCATAAGCTCACTTTCCCTACTATGTTCTTCTTTAGGTCAGAATATGGCTTCTGTTTACATGTATGAAACATTAATTTAGTACGGATAAATTGTGCAGAAAACAATGAACTAAAATCTACTACAAGTGACTGTATCTATGAATTGTAATAATAAAAATGTAATTAAAATAACAGCTAATTTCACATTTGTGGATAGGTCGATTAATAGTATCTATATTTCTCACATGCGATATTTTGTACTTCACACCAAATTGAAAACCTTGATGTTTTTTTTGCTGTCGTTTGTTACTATCAGTCTCGATGTTGACCTATCATAACACACGGTTAAAGGGTGTGAAATGCCATCTGACTGGTTTGTTATCACACCAATTTTATCTCCGCTTGGTCCAATCTGTAAAACCTTACTGGATAAAAAACAACATACAATCACGTTACCACAGCCGTCAGTGCATACTCCCCGTGCACAAGACAACTCTGGATCACAAAACCGCGAGAGTACTCTCCCATTCCTGTCCAGAACGATCACACCTTTGCCAAAATCAGCAACATAAATCTTGCTGCCGTCATCACTCACTGTAAGATATCTGGTCCTAGAAAAAATATATGCTCCTGATTGGTCCTTACATATTGTTCTCAGCAGTGTCCCGGATGTGTCATATACATAGACGTTTTTATCCCCATCTGATACGAACATCTCCCCATTACTGACAGCAAGCCCAAAACAATGATGACTCATCCCTATTGATCGAGTTGGCGCCATCTTACTTCCCAAAGATACCAACTGTATGGTTTTGTTGGTCAATGTTACACCTGCTTCTTGTGGACTTATCTCACATACTGCTATAGGACGGTCAGGCATATCACACTCATCTATCACTTTGTAGGTGGAACTGTCCAGTCTCTTTAGTTTCTGCTTGCCGTTGTATGTCAGTAGTAAAGCACCGTCTGTCAGTATACAGGAACCATCCATACTGCTACATGCTGTATTCACTTCATACTCTTGCCGCCCTATTACTTTATAGAGTGCATGGTGCTGCTGAACTGGAGCCGATTTCGAGGTTGATTTCTCAGTGATGTTTCCCAGTGACTTAAGTCCACTCAATAACTTCATAATACTTTCATTTTTCTCAAACTTGATACTAATGGTAGGACACTTAGCTACCTCTTTGATGGCGGTTTTCGACTTCAAGATGTTTTCTTCACATTTCTTCATGCATACAAACTGCTGTGATCGATTTCCCTCTGCTAGTTGTAGTTTTTGTTGATACGCTTCCATATCTTTCACGATATCATCCATTGACGCGATGTCAGATTTTAATTTCTTCTGAATCGTTGCATGATTTGCTTCAAAAGTATCCCTTGTCATTTTCTCCAGTTCATCTAATGTGGTGTTGATTTTCTGTCTAAATATTTTAATTATATTTAAGGTGGCATTCTTGTCTTTATTAACTGTATTCAGCTCCAGGTGTCGCGCTCCAATTAAATCGTTTAGTTCGTCATTCGCTTTCGTAAAGTTTTCCAGGATTGGCTTCGTATCTCCTACATGAAGAAGGTTGTCAATTTCCTCAGGAATGTAGAAAACATCTTTGCAGGACCTGTAACCAGAAGGTTAAATAAATAAAACAAAATAGTATTCTCATGTATAACATGTTATACGAATACTATACTATGAATTTACATGTATACAACAATACATGAACCGACACAAAACGTATACCTAAGAATCACCATTTCCAACGTTAACAGCGGATAGTTTGTATTGTCATATGGTGGTTTAAACGTTTCACTGACGGATTTCCCTGAATATTTTCAGAAATAATCATTGTATGAGATAGGAAATGCTTTTTATGAATCTAAAAGGTCATGTGTTTGAGAGCATGTTCTTGTTATCATAATAATTTTACATCTTATCTTGAATAAAATTATATCTATATGTACCATAGCTCAAGTTGATTTTAATGATTACATTTACCCATTCAATCTAGATAACTGTTGCGTTATCTATGTGGAATTGATACATTTGACGATGAAGATCTACAAAAGTTATCGTTACAAATCTACTACTCTTTAGTTGGATGACATTTCTTGAAAGTGTTCAAATCATTTAATCAAGTCCCTGAGTGTATATATCAATAGTATAAAAAAAGTACTACATTATGTATAGATATAACCTACCTGTGCTTTACGGTCATACAAACACGGACCTTTACCTGGATCCGCATACGAAATATATGTATATAAAATGTATGTCAAATATACTACACATGTATAAATGTAACCTACATGTATTTTACAGCCGTACAAACACGGATCTGTGCCTGGATCCGCATACGGAATATATGTATATAAAATGTACGTGAAAAATACTACACATATATAAATGTAACCTACCTGTGTTTTACGGTCATAGAAACACGGACCTTTACCTGGATCCGCATACGGAATATATGTATATAAAATTTACGTCAAATATACGAACACATGTATAAATGTAAACAACCTGTGTGTTTCGGTCATACAAACACGGACCTTTACCTGGATCCGCATACGGAATACATGTATATAAAATGTACGTCAAAAATACTTCACATGTATAAATGTAACCTAGCTCTCCTTTAAAAATAAATTGTTTGCCGAGCTCGTACCTACTCACTCAAAATTGCAGCTTTTATTGACTTTCAAACCGTTTTATATTTTGTTCAATGATTTCAGTCCAATTTTCTTTAAAACAACTATGCAAAATCAAAATATGGCAAAAAATAAAAAAATAACTTGCTACGTCCCCAAATGAAAAATACTGGATCGGAGCATAGCAAACAAATATTGTTTTAAGGATAGCCTTAACTGTGCTTTACAGCCATACAAACACAGATATGTACCTGGATCCGCATACGGAATATACAATGTATGTATATACAATGTACGTTAACATACTACACATGTATAAATGAAAACAACCTGTGCTTTACGGCCATGCAAACACGGAACTGTTTCTGGATCAGCATACGGAATATATGCATATAAAATTAACGTTAAAATACTACTCATGTATAGATGTAACCTACTTGTGATTTACGGCCATGCAAACACGGAACTGTTCCTGGATCCGCATATGGAATATATGCATATAAAATGTACGTTAAAATACTACACATGTATTAATGTAACCTACCTGTGCTTTACGGCCTTACACACACGATCTGTACCTGGATCCGCATACGGAACATACGATATATGTATATACAATATACGTGAATGCACTACACATGTATAAATGTAAACAACCTGTGCCTTACGGCCATGCAAACACGGAACGGTGCTTGGATCCGCATACGGAATATATGTATATAAAATGTACTATAAAAATACTACACATGTAAGATGTAACCTACCTGTGCTTAACGGCCATACACACATGGCATCCTATCTGATCATGGTTTTGACAATACATATCCACCAATTTAGTGTGAATACTGCATCTCTCCGTCGGCAATGTCACCTTGGATCCATCTGTAGGGAACTCCGAGTCTGACTTGTCAAGTATCCTATGACCGGATAATACGGGAAGGTCCTCATGACATTTGACACACGTAGAACAATAGAAGTCATTGCAATCCACACAGTACTGTGTAGCCTCTCTATTTATGTTCTTTTTCACACAAGGTGAACACACTAAATCGAAAGATTCGTCCGAACCTTTCACTGTCTGCCTTAAACTATAACCCGTCGCCATTTTTACTTAATATTTAACAACACACATGCAGTCACGTGATGGCTGTCAATGTGCGTGTGCATATATGATAACCTATATAGCAGATTACCCAGTGTAATATAAGCGAGTAGTTTCGATTTCGCTCTATTTTGGGGGGAATATAATTACAAAGGGAATAATTCAGTGTTCATTTTTTACCAAAACATATAAAATAACTTTTTCTGTCATTAAGATATGGCAAATTAATTTACTAGCTGCACTATCTATCAATTTAAAAGTTGTGACTATAATTATATAAGGCGGAATTAAGGTGTTGTTTTTACATTTTTGAAGATATATATGAGATGACAGTGGGTTTCATTCATTGTTCGCCACAGAGATTATGGCCGGGAGGGGATTCGAACTCACGACTCAGGAATTAATAGTCAGACACGCTGCCGAATGAGTCAACCGGGTTTAGCATATGATATGGTTTAATGTGTGTTTATTGAAAATACTTAATTCTTTAAACCATGCATAGCATTTAAAGAGCCAAATGTTTAATAGTTCGTACTTAGGAGATCTAAAAATATTACATTCGATTTTTCATTTCGTAACGGACGTACGTGCTTTTTTTAATCTCGTACACGTACACACAAAATTTTATCACGTACCTACATATAGGACGTACCTACATACACACGCACGCAGGATACTTTTATGCTTATCACTAATACATGATTGACGAACAGCACTGTAGTATATGTAGTTAAATAGGGTATGATAGGTATGGTGGGTAAATATATTACTTTGGTTCAGGGATGTTAAATAAAACAACATTTATTTTCTAAGAATCTGTATTTGCAATGGATAGATGATTCGAAAATAACCAATAACATCAGGAACAATTTGATCGAGTCCCAACGATAGTTACTGCATGTATTTTGTTATCTATAAGAGATCCACTCTAAACAAAGTGTGGTTTGCAACAATGAATGGATCCCAGGTCACTCTAGGCATGCTGAGGCGCTCCCCGGTCAATCTCAGCAATTGGTGTATCGCCGGTCGCATCATGCAGATTATATCCCAAATCTACCTCAGCAATTGGTGCATTCCCGGTCACTACATGTAGATTACATACCAAATCCATCTCAGCAATTGGTGCATCCCCGGTCACTCCATGCAGATTACATCCGAAATCCTACTCAGCAATTGGTGCATCCCCGGTCACTCCATGCAGATTACATCCCAAATCCATCTCAGCAGTTGGTGCAAACCTGGTCACTCCATGCAGATTACATCCCAAATCCATCTCACCAATTGGTGCATCTCCGGTCACTCCATGTAGATTACATACCAAATCCATCTCAACAAATGGTGCAACCCCGGTCACTCCATGCAGATTACATCCCAAATCCATCTCAGCAATTGGTGCAACCCCGGTCACACCATGCAGATTACATCCCAAATCCATCTCAGCAATTGGTGCAACCCCGGTCACTCCATGCAGATAACATCCCAAATCCATCTCAGCAATAATTGGTGGTTACCAGTTTATTCCCAACGCTGAGTAGATCCTCGATAAGAAGATCCAGTCACTCTCAACAATGATCGGATATCACAACGCCAAGTAGTGGGAGATAATCAATGTCAACTCTATGTATGAACGATCGCGAGGATTAACTTAGCCCTGAGAACACCGGGGTAAGTCTATCAGTGATGGTACGACCGGGGAGATAATCAATGTCAACTGTATGTATGAACGATCGCGAGGATTTACTCATCGCGAATCTATCCAGTTTCGGAAGAGATTGGAAATGAAATCAAACGAATATCTTGTTTGGCCTAGACCGGTTTCACTAAAATTTTCTAACTGATATTTTCTTCAAAGCAAAAATATTAAATTTGATTGTTGATTACTTGAACTCGTTACACGTTAAATAACTACACAGGTGTAAAGTTGTGATCAATGTTGATTCATTGGTAAAGGATAACACGTAAAATAAGCAGTATTCATAAATTGATTATATTTCAACTATTTGATATTTTTAGTGAAACTAGGGGGTCTGTAATGAGATCAGTCATGGGAGTAACTGGGATCAAATAAGTGCTGGGACCGGAAACCTACTTAGTGGTGAGAGTGGTGATCAGTAAAGTTAAGTTATGGGCTTTGCAAGTACATCAAATTACATTAACATGGCATTGTAAGACCATGATCAATACACAATTAACAGACGAGCCATCAGAAGCAGATTATTTAACAGCGGTCTCAACGTAGTAAGTAAATTTGCGTTAGTTACAGTTCATTTTGTGTTGATTTGAGACCAGTTCTAAGCATATTGTAGATCGATACAGGTAAGACAGGTATATTACTCAAGTATGAATAGGTTGCATTAGAGATTATATTAATTATCCGCTTTACATATACCGTGCAATGATGAACTAACCCAAATATTAAATATTTGAATCGATTAGAAGTTTCACTGCAGCCAAGATGCATGTTGTGCAAAGTGATAACACGTCCATTTGTTTCTACTTAATACACAGGATACAGACAGGAACTAGAGCGTGGGAGTGGGGGAGGTGTTAGTTTCCATCCGAAACCACAAACACTCTTATTAGTCGAGAAACAATTTGACAAGCGAGCATCATGATGTTTAATAACCAAATTAAACAATAATAATTCACAGTAAATGCTAAATGCAATCACAGGTAAACTAACCCACGTGTGAGATTTGCAATTCATAACAACGAGCACAAACACATCGGTACATTTGTTTTGCTTTTTTGTTGAAACAGTTAAAGGAATCATCAAATTTCTCTACCAATTGATTTAATTAACAATTAACTTCATAGTCACATTCCATCCAATCAGCGGCTAGTTCACAATGATAAGCATGCTTGGAACGAAAAATCGTGGTTCGAGTCCCAGTCCCGCAACATAATAACAACATAAATAAGTTCCATACGTTTTTTCATACAAGTTTAGTTGAAGCTTATTTATTTTACTTCTGTCGTGAAACAAATTACTAATATTACAACTTAAACAAATCACAATCGAAGTTTTCCTTGGTTGAGCCATTACTAAGCATATCTGGAAAAAAGTGTCTTGCTCAAGGACACTACACATAGCCGTAGGGGGGAGATCAAACCCACGACCCTCCAATCCTGGATTCGATGTTCTACTACTGTACCAAGCGCTCCACAAAGTATACATACAAGTGTCTAACGTGTCACTAATTAACTTATCGGGTGACAATGAAGCATTTTAGGAGAGTTTGCTTTACATTATGGAACAATCGTGAACATAAGTACCTTTTGTGGAGGAGGTTATGGTAACAAAAACATAATATATAATAAACTATTTTACACGTTTGCACAAACCGACACTTCCATCCCACACACATGCACACACAAACACACACTTCCAACACACACACACACACACACACACACACACACACACACACACACACACAATCATCATGCTACTGTTTTGCATTTTTTACAATTTCATAATTATATGTTATAATTATGGCAAATTTAGATAAGAAGGTGGCGTGTATTTTAATCACAATTACAAAGTAGATTTAGATATTTACTACTGAAAATATTCAAACATAAAAACTGCCATAACACACTTAATACTCATTTGAACGTATTGAATTGGATAAACAATGTAGTTGTATATGTATCGAACATTGTGATTTCACTTTTATAAAGGTTTTGTTAATTGTGTTTAAGTAAATAGTTCACTATGAGTATTTCTTATCTAAAAAACAACACTAAGGCATTTTATAGTTTGCTTACTCTGACTTTATATAAGTGCTAACTAATTAAACCAAACTTGGCATGTTCAATAATTATGCAATGTACTCATATAACAGTTAAGTATATCAAGTATGTTTACAAAATGTTATGTATAGATATTCCTAGCGACATCCACGTGGCCGTCTAATATAATGGTTTAAAATAACTCAGTGTTTGCGAATTTGAAAAATTAATAGTATTTAATGAACGTGTCTATCTATTTTTTCGTGTGGTCATATTCTTTTTTGAGTATATGTATGCAGTATAATAGATATTAAAATAGTATTAATGCATATTATCTGATATCAATTTAAGTTCAATATCAATAATAAATTATTTTATAATGTCACTGCATTCATTTCTGTTGATAAAATGCCTGTCTGATAAACATAAGTTTATCACATCAATGCAAGTTTGTCGGGCACATGTCGTCATTATGTATAATTATACATTTTGACGGAATCTCTATAGGATGTAACAAAATTTGATGCTGATGTTCAATGTTATAAAAAGACGAATTAGAAACATCGACATGACAAAGGGAATACCATGTTAGTGTCTGATATCATCAATCTTATCAGGTGAGACTTAGATAAAAAAAGACGAGGTTCTGCCGAGTTCTTGCTTTTTTGTGCCGAACCTGATGAACTTTGATAATATTAGACACTAACATGGTATTCTCTATTTATTATACATGTAATTTTAAAACATTTAAACATATGATTTCATAGATGTTTTGGCGCAAATAATATATGATTTTTTTACAGAAACATGTATATCTTTTGAAATTCAATCCTATCTATAACTACAAATAAACAACAGGATTTATACAAAATATCACAATCAAGTTACGAACTGATTAAACATCGTGCTAATTCTAATTCAAAATGTCAATATAAGCTATTACTAATTTATCTATTTGTTTATATGATATACAATTTCCTTGGTAAACAAGTGAGCAGTGTTGTATTTAAGTGTCCATCGGCTCAAGTCTGTGATCGAACCTGCGACCTCAGGCAACAGAGGTCAATACTCTGCTACACTACCGCCCTACTTAGTCTATATTGTATAGCATAAGCTCACTTTCCCTTCTGTGTTCTGCTACACTAACGCCCTACTTAGTCTATATAGTATAGTATAAGCTCACTTTCCCTTCTGTGTTTTGCTACACTACCACCCTACTTAGTCTATATATATAGTATAGTATAAGCTCACTTTCCCTTCTGTGTTCTGCTAAACTAACGCCCTACTTAGTCTATGTATATAGTATAGTATAAGCTCACTTTCCCTTCTGTGTTCTGCTACACTAACGCCCTACTTAGTCTATATAGTATAGTATAAGCTCACTTTCCCTTCTGTGTTCTGCTACACTACCACCCTACTTAGTCTATATATATAGTACAGTATAAGCTCACTTTCCCTACTGTGTTCTGCTACACTACCGCCCTACTTAGTCTATATATAAAGTATAGTATAAGCTCACTTTCCCTACTGTGTTCTGCTACACTACCGCTCTACTTAATCTATATATATAGTATAGTATAAGCTCACTTTCCCTACTGTGTTCGGCTACACTACCGCCCTACTTAGTCTATATACATAGTATAGTATAAGCTCATTTTCCCTTCTGTGTTCTGCTACACTACCGCCCTAATTAGTCTATATATATAGTATAGTATAAGCTCACTTTCCCCACTGTGTTCTGCTACATTACCGCCCTACTTAGTCTATATAGAATAGTAAAAGCTCACTTTCCCTTCTGTGTTCTGCTACACTAACGCCCTACTTAGTCTATATAGTATAGTATAAGCTCACTTTCCCTTCTGTGTTCTGCTACACTAACGCCCTACTAAGTCGATAGAGTATAGTATAAGCTCACTTTTCCTATTGTGTTCTGCTATACTAACGCCCTACTTAGTCTATATAGTATAGTATAAGCTCACTTTCCCCACTGTGTTCTGCTACACTACCGCCCTACTTAGTCTATATAGTTTAGTATAAGCTCACTTTCCCTTCTGTGTTCTGTTACACTTCCGCTCTACTTAGTCTATATAGTTTAGTATAAGCTCACTTTCCCTTCTGTGTTCTGCTACACTACCGCCCTACTTAGTCTATATAGTATAGTATAAGCCCACTTTCCCCACTGTGTTCTGCTACACTACCGCCCTACTTAGTCTATATAGTATAGTATAAGCTCACTTTCCCCACTGTGTTCTGCTACACTACCGCCCTACTTAGTCTATATAGTATAGTATAAGCTCACTTTCCCCACTGTGTTCTGCTACACTACCGCCCTACTTAGTCTATATAGTATAGTATAAGCTCACTTTCCCCACTGTGTTCTGCTACACTACCGCCCTAGTTAGTCTATATAGAATAGTATAAGCTCACTTTCCCTACTGTGTTCTGCTACAATATACGACATTTACTTCGTTATTACTGAGAATAAAAAAAAATTGTCGTACTTTTAAACTCTTGCAAACGCAATACTTGTTAATTACCTACGCAATAAATGTGCACTTTTACACCTATGGATGGATTAAGTTCAGAAGAAAATTATAATATCATTTTCAGTAATTCAAAAGTAAACTAATGCATTGATCTGTATATATGTGGTCTGCTCTTGATGTTGTTGTCTCAAATTACTATTGGTTATCATGTTAAGACATATTTATTTTGTTGACCAATGAAGCGCTGGACTTGATGGAGGCCATGGGACATATTAGACTGCGGTTACTATGGAGTCATCACTGCCCACTTCACTACTCAGTCAATAACTACCCCCAAACACTACTCGTGAATATGAATCATAGAAAGATAAAAAATCAACAGTTCAGTTATTTAATAAATGATAATCGATATCAGCCACGTCCTCAATACGAGTGTAGCGTGTAGTACATATATACGTGACTTACAACACGGACACAGCCTAGTTATCTAGTTCTGCATTCCCCGTAAATATAATCGGGTAGTTTCGGTTTCGCCTTGTCTGGCGGTGTCTTGACTTCATAAGTAGAATTTTTTTAATTCAAGTAATAAAGATCATCTACATCAAATACAATAACGTTTAATTTATAACGTAGCCACATGTGCGGATCCAGGTAAAAGTAAGTCCGCACCTATGAAAGCAGAGCCCTAGATGCATGTACGTATATTTTTATAATTTAAACTGAAAAATGTCCCTCGGTCAATTAGATTTTCCATGCACAACTTCTAAGAAACCATTTCTTATATTCAATAATAATTGTAGTAGCGGTACCAAAATATATATGTTAGACCTCGGATAGGCTGTTTAAACTGCAGGGGGGAGTAGTGGGTCCTTGAATTGTGGTGAAATAAGAAAATCGCTTATCTCTCATGTGTAAACCAAGAACCATGAGAAAGAACTCTGCCCAGTTTGATAACCACAGTGACTCTTTCAGGTGTAATAGTCAGAATAATATGTCGATTGAATAAAATATTTCTTTTTTAATGTTTATTGAATAGAAGATTAGACGGAATTTTATTAAAAACTTAAATATATTGTATGTGTAGGCCCTAACATCTGAGTATGCTTTACAATCTATTATATTAACTTTATTTTGATCTGTTAAACTGTTGTGTGTGTGTTTTTTTTTCTATATCTATGCATAATACATTTTCGTATATCATCATCTTTGTAACATTTTATTCTTATTATGTGCTGTCTACCCAAAAGTATAAATAAGCATCCTGGTTTTACCCAGGTATGGACTAGAAAGCACTTAAAAAACTTATTTTACAATCGAGTAAATATAAATAGATATGTAACCAATATTAACAACAGTATATGCTTTCTTTCTTTGAAAAAGCGTCGCTTCGAAGAAGAGAAAGACATACTTATCTTGGATATGCTAATTACTAAAGCTCGTTATGTTATATTATAGTAGTTAAGAATTCTCATAATGTATACAATTCTTAAATGACGCTTATATTTTCAAAGGTCAACCATGTCACCTACAGAAGACAGGCTAATGGAGATAAGATTGCCTTAGGTTTATCATGTTGTATAATTGACAGGTAATTGTGTGATATGATGTAGGAGGGGTTTAAGACCCTTCATAATTAAGAAACTGACCTATTGGGAGCTAGCAATGAATTGACCAATCACAGCATAGTTGTTTATTCAGTCAGAGAAAGATTTTAGAGAGGAAAGGAGTCAGTTGAAAGCTAGACACCAACATGGTAACATTTTCAGTTTTAGACTAGGTTTAGTTTTAGACGAGCGTTAGCGAGTATAAAATGTTAGCTTTGTGATTTCGAACTAATATGCGAAATATATAAACATGTGAATAAAATGACTTTATATAAAACCACCATGTTTGAGTATCTGTTATACTACAGTTCACTCAACCAATAACTTTTCTTTATATTTTCCTTTGAACCAGTGTTACAGTCAATATGATAATCTTTGTAATTTTATTTCGCTTTATAGTGTGATTTTGTATATATATTGAGTAACCTTTGGTATGACAGTTTATATTTCTATCTATAGTTCAGTTCATTTGAATAAACTGAACATTACTTTACACATTTATATATAAAGAGAATACGAGACGTACGGCACAGATAGCGAAACCGAAACTATTTCGTTTAAAGGGAATATAAATCCAGTCCAAGGTCATTTTGTTTATATGATATGGATTATTTTATCATATTACTGCACTCGTGTAGACGGAGCAATGGCGACGGGGAGTAGTTTTGGGGGAACTTTGGAAGGTTCGGACGAATCTTTCGATTTAGTGTGTTCACCTTGTGTGAAAAAGAACAGGAAAAGAGAAGCAACAAAGTACTGTCATGATTGCCAGGATTATTACTGTTCTTCGTGTGTCGAGTTTCACAGTGATATACCTGCATTAGCCGGACATAAAATACTTGATCAATCAGAGTTCCCTACGGATGGATCATTAGTGACATTGCCGACGGAGAAATGCAGAAAACATCCTAGTAAGTTGGTGGACATGTATTGTCAAAACCACGACCAGATAGGCTGCTCTGTTTGTATGGCCGTTAAACACAGGTAAGTTAAATTGATATTTCAAGGTAGATGTAAGTCTTACATATGGTGAATTGTACGTGCGGTAAGGTATGTGTCCATTGTAGTTGCAGCCGCTCAAATATTGTTTATGTATATGGATAACAACAGGATAGGCAAACTGCATAGTGTAAAGATTTGTTTTGTCGATGGTTAGATTATGTGTATATTAGGCCGACCGCCCGCTCTTAAAATTTGTTTGCCGTGCTCCTACCAATTCACTCAAAAGTGTTACTTCCTAAACTTTTGTAATGCCTCAATTTTTATTTTCATGATTTCTTTCCGTTTTGGTTAAAATGACTATGTAAAATCAAAATCTGGCAAAAAAAAAGCTACGTACCTACCCACATTGAACATTCTGAGTAGGAACACAGCAAACAAACATTTTTTTTACAGATGGTATTACTTCCAATCTATATACATTTGTATTCAACGTATAATACGCCTTGTGAAATAAACAATACAACCGTTTCTTTCAGTGTCAGAGATTGTCTTTGAAATGTCTTTTCTAGCATCATTTACATTACTGACTATAATAATACTAAATACAAAGGTCTCGGAATGTATAGATGTTAGCCTTGGTATAAGGTTTGTATAATTGAATTTTTAATCAATCAGTTATAGGCAGATTTAGTAATATACAGAATATATTAAGTAATTCTTATGAATATTTCAGGTAATTACCAATCCTCGCCCCGCCCCCAAACCAACGACATGGCAGTAATGAGTCGACATATATATATATGTCCTAATTAACAAAACGAGTTAAATCAATATTAACTTACATCGCCAGACACGGATATAGTCCCAGCGGACTCCATATTTTTTAGAAATACGACTGTCCCGTTCATTACTTGAAAAATACGAATATCTGTAGGTGTAACCTCGTCTTGTAAGAACATCTGTAGGTGTCACCTCGTCTTATACGAACATCTGTAGGTGTCACCTCGTCTTGTACGAACATCTGTAGGAGTCACCTCGTCTTGTACGAACATCTGTAGGTGTTACCGCGTCTCGTACGATCATCTGTAGGAGTCACCTCGTATTGTACGAACACCTGTATGAATCACATCGTCTTGTACGAACATCTGTAGGAGTCACCGCGTCTCGTATGATCATCAGCAGGAGTCACCTCGTATTGTACGAACATCTGTAGGAATCACCTCGTCTTATACCATCAACTGTATGAGTCAGCGTGTCTCGTACGATCATCTGTATGTGTCACTGAGTCTCGTACGATCATCTGTAGGAGTCACCTCGTCTTGTAAGAACATCTGTAGGTGTTACCGCGTCTTTTACGATCCTCTGTAGAAGTCACCTCGTCTTGTACGAACATCTGTAGGTGTTACCGCGTCTCGTATGATCATCTGTGGGGGTCACCTCGTATAGTACGAACATCTGTATGAATCACATCGTCTTGTACGAATATCTGTAGGAGTCACATCATCTAGTACGAACATCTGTAGGTGTTACCGCGTTTCGTACGATCATCTGCAGGAGTCACCTTGTATTGTACGAACATCTGCAGGAGTCACATCGTCATGTACGAACATCTGTATGTGTTACCGCGTCTCGTACGATCATCTGCAGGAGTCACCTCGTATTGTACGAACATCTCTAGGAGTCACATCGTCTTGTACGATCATCTGTAAGCGTCACCTCGTCTTATACGATCATCTGTTGGTGTCACCGTGTCTCGTACGATCATCTGTAGGTTTCACCGCGTCACGTATGATCATCTGTAGGAGTCACCTCGTCTTGAACGATCATCTGTAAGTGTCACCTCGTCTTATACAAACATCTGTAGGTGTCACCTCGTCTCGTACGAACACCTGTAGGTGTCACCGCGTCTCGTACGATCATCTGTAGGAGTCACCTTGTCTTGTACAATCATCTGTAGGTGTCACCTCGTCTCGTCTTGTACGAACACCTGTAGGTGTCACTGCGTCTCGTACGATCATCTGTAAGAGTCACCTCGTCTTATACGATCATCTGTAGGTGTCACCTCGTCTTCTACGAACATCTGTAGGTGTCACCTCGTCTTATACGACCATCTGTAGGAGTCACCTCGTCTTGTACGAACATCTGTAGGTGTCCATTCGTCTTATACGAACATCTATAGGTGTCACCTCGTCTTATACGAACATCTGTATGTGTCACTTCGTCTTATACGAACATTTGTAGGTGTCAGCTGGTCTTATACGACCATCTGACGGTGTCAGCTCGTCTTATATGAACATCTGTATATGTCACCTCGTCTATACAAACATATGTAGGTGTCACCTCGTCTTGTATGAACATCGGTAGGTGTCACCTCGTCTTGTATGAACATCTGTAGGTGTCACCTTGTCTTATACGAACATCTGTAGATGTCACTCTGTCTCATACAAACACATGTAGGTGTAACATCTCGTACAAACATCAGTAGATGTCAACTCGTCTCATACAAACAAATGTAGGTGCCACATTTCTTACGAACATCTGTAGGTGTCACCTCGTCTTATACGAACATCTGTAGATGTCACCTTGTCTCATACAAACACATGTAGGTGTAACATCTCGTACAAACATCTGTAGATGTCAACTCGTCACATACAAACAAATGTAGGTGCCACATTTCTTACGAACATATGTAGGTGTCAACTCGTCTCATACAAAAACATGTAGGTGTAACATCTCTTATGAACATCTGTAGATGTCAACTCGTATCATACACACAAATGTAGGTGTCACATCTCATACGAACATATGTAGGTGTCAACTCGTCTCATACAAACAAATGTAGGTGTCACATCTAGTACGAACATCTGTAGATGTCAACTTGTCACCTACAAACAAATGTAGATGTCACATCTCGTACGACTTCTGTAGGTGTCAACTCGTCTCATACAAACAAATGTAGTTGTCACATCACGTACGAACATCAGTAGGTGTCACCTCGTCTGATACGAACAACTGTAGGTGTCACCTCGTCTTGTACGAACAACTGTAGGTGTCTTCTTGTCTCGAACGATCATCTGTAGGTGTCAACTCGTCTCATACAAACAAATGCAGTTTTCACATCTCGTACGAACATCTGCAGGTGTCAACTCGTCTCATACAAACAAATGTAGTTGTCACATCTCGTACGATCGTCTGTAAGTGTCAACTCGTCTCATTCAAACAAATGTAGTTGTCACATCTCGAACGATCACATATAAGTGTCAACTCGTCCCATACAAACAAATGTAGTTGTCACATCTCGTACGATCGTCTGTAAGTGTCAACTCGTCTCATGCAAACAAATGTAGATGTCACATCTTAAACGATCATCTGTAGTTGCCAACTCGTCATATACAAACAAATGTAGTTGTCACATCTCGTTCGATCGTCTGTAAGTGTCAATTCGTCTCATACAAACAAATGTAGTTGCCACATCTCGTACGATCGTCTGTAAGTGTCAACTCGTTTCATACAAACAAATGTAGTTGTCACATCTCGTACGAACAAGATTTTTCAGCCCACGACATCTGGCGTGAGGGACCAGAGCTCTATCCTCTGTGCTATTACGCTCTTAAAACCATTGTTTAAAATATTTTATAATTTCGTCGATAACAATATACGTATTGTGTATGTATTACTGTCTGATGTGACTAACCATTCTTGGTGTCCTTCAATGACTCTACAGGGCTGAGGTACAGGCAAACCGGATTACCGTATATTCACGAAATAAATAAACTGCTATACGTAATAATCCGCCCTTATCTATAAGTTTACAAATTGATGGATACCACATTAATAAATCGCTGGATCAGTCTATAATGCTTTTATATATAGCATTAGTTTATATAAATAATACGTTTGTACTTATTTATTTTAGCCAGATTTTAAAGTTAGCTTAGAGTTTATAAAATCTGTTTTCGAGCCCGTTTTCCTAGTACTGAGTGTGTTTGAGAGGCCAACAGGGTCAACCCAGAAACATTTCTGCTATCCGCTTTAAGCTAAATGAAGATTTCTTCTTAAATAGTTTCATATTAGTCTACTTCAAAGTTGTTACTTTGTACATCACTAGTTTTGCATGGGCAATTACTTAGTTCTTTATAAGATCTCCACTTAGTCTGGTTCGTACCCGTGATACTTATTGTTTCTATATTTGATTCATCATATATTCACAGGTCCTGCAAAGATGTGTTCTACATTCCTGAAGAAATTGACAACATATTACAGGTAGGAGATACGAAACAAGTCCAAGAAGACCTGAAGAAGGCAAATGACGAGTTAAAGGTTTTGGTTGAAGCTAGACACCTAGACGTGGATACAGTAAAAAAGGACAAAACAGATACATTAAGTAAAATCGAAATCTTTAGACAGACGATCAATACCACATTAGACAAACTCGAGAAAATGACAAGGGACATATTTGACGCCAAACATGAGAACATTCAGAAGAAATTAAACACTGATATCACATTACTAAATGATATGGTGAAATACATGGAAGCTTGCCAACAACAATTACAACTCGCGGAGGGAAATCGTTCACAACAGTTTGTTTGCGTAAAGAAAAGCAAACAGAAAATTTCGCAATCGAAAAACTCCCTCAAAGAGGTAGCTAAATGTCCAACCATTAAAATCGATTTTCAGGAAAATGAAAGTATTATGAAGCTATTGAATGGACTTAAATCACTGGGAGACTTAACTGAGAAAACAAGTTGTAGATCGGTTCAGGTTCATCAGCACAGTGCGCTGTATAAAGTAACAGGACGTCACGAGTATAACGTGGGTACACGGCCTGATCGTATTAGTTCCTATGGTTCCTGTATACTGACAGACGGTACTTTACTACTGACATGCTCCAACATGAAGAAACTAGCGAGACTGGACAGTTCCACCTACAAAGTGATAGACGAGTGTCATATGCCTGACTGGCCTATAGCAGTATGTGAGATAAGTCCACAAGAAGCAGGTGTAACATTGGGCAACTACACCATACAGTTGGTATCTTTGGGAAGTAAGATGGCGCCAACTCGATCAATAAAGATGAGTCATTATTGTTCTGGGCTTGCTGTCAGTAATGGGGAGATGCTCCTGTCAGATGAGCGTAACAACGTCTATGTACACGACACATCCGGGACACTGCTGAGAACAATATGTAAGGATCAATCAGGAGCAGATATTTTCTCTCAGACCAGACATATTACAGTGAGTGATGACGGCAGCAAGGTTTATGTTGCCGATTTTGACAAAGGTGTGATTGTTCTGGACAGGAATGGGACAGTACTCTCGCGGTTTTGTGATCCCGAGTTGTCTGGTGCATTGGGAGTATGTACTGACGGGTGTGGTAATGTGTTTGTATGTGGTTATAAGTCTAACAATGTTGTACAGTTTGGACCGAGCGGAGATAAAGTTGGTGTGATAGTGAATCAGTCAGATAATATTTCAAAGCCACTGTCACTGTGTTATGACAGGTCAACATCTAGAATGATAGTTACACGCGTCAACAGCGGACACGTCGCGGTGTTTGAGTTGATATGAAATACAAACCAACATAAATATGCACGTGATGCGAGTAAAGTTGGAAATATTCCAGTAAACCATATTAAATAGAAATGTTAGCATAGATATGTGTCGAACACAAAGTAACATTACGATGACGCAAGCCGTATAAATTACAACGTATTGATGAGGCAAAAACAGCTAAAAATGTGTTTGTTGCTAACAGTCCTTAGAAAAAATAAGAGTAGATGGGGTGGAGTAAGCTAGTCGGTTACTAGCTACTATTAACAAGACGAGACAGGTCCGAGGTTGATTATTATTTTGTTTTCATTTCAACAAATCTAAATATTGAGACAGATCTTGTATCGAAATCCAACATCGAGGAGTCGAATTTCGAGCCAGGTCTGAGATCAATATTCATTTTATTTCATTTCAACAATTTTGAATATCGAGCCAGATCTGAAATCGAAATTAAATATCGAGCTTGCCAAATTTCCTGCCATGTTTAAGGTCGATTTTCTATTCATTTGAGGCAATATTGGATTTCAATATCGGATCTGAATCGATATTTAAATCAGTTGAGATAAATATCGATCTCAGGTCTGGTTTGAAATTCGCCAGCTATATATTGAACGTTGTCAGATCTAACTCGATGTTCAAATTTGTTGAAACAAATGAAAATGAATATCTATCTCTATCTCGATATTCGCAAGCTCGATATTTAATATCGATGTTAGATATTCGTTCTCGGAGCAAATTTCGCACAGCTTATATAAAAAGGGATATACGTATCTAACACTCCTTCATCACAAAATCGTGTAAATTTATACTCGATCAAGAAACAGCTTTAATCACACGATATTGTGATGAGAAGTAATAATAAAACGATGCTATAATGTGTTGCAATATCACGACGAGATGTTGCGATGTCACGACGAGATGTTGCGATGTCACGATGAGATGTTGCGATGTCACGACGAGATGTTGCCATGTCACGATGAGATGTTGCCATGTCACGATGAGATGTTGCGATGTGAAGTGATAATAGTACGATGCTATAATGTGTTGCAATATCACGACGAGATGTTTCAATATCACGACGAGATGTTGTGATGTCACGACGAGATGTTGCGATGTCACTACGAGACGTTGCGATGTCACGATGAGATGTTGTGATGTGAAGTGATAATAGTACGATGCTATAATGTGTTTCAATATCACGATGAGATGTTGCGATGTCACGACGAGATGTTGCGATGTCACAATGAGATGTTGTGATGTCACGATAAGATGTTGTGATGTCACGACGAGATGTTGCCATGTCACGATGAGATGATGCGATGTCAGAACCTATCCGGACACCGTAAATAAGAGTGCAATTATCATTAATGTGTGATTTTAACAACAGTAATATATTGATAGAATGATAGAAGCAAATTTAAGGCAAATGGATTTTGGCTTTCATTGAACCTGACATCTTTACTAATGAAATAAATGCAACACTTGTGTTCGATAATTATTCTTCAATTAAAAATAAATATAAAAATTTATTAGATTTGCTGTTATATTTTATTTCCCCAATGTTGCACTTACTAATGATGTTGGGACTCGAGTCATGCGGCTCCGTGTCCATGACGCTGTGACGCCGTTCTAGTCACTGATTGGGTAGAATACATAAGTGAATAATCGTAAATTTAGTAATAACGATTCGCTAATAAGGATTCAATCTTTCCGTAGAAATGTTTAGCTAATAACGAAGAAAATTTGAGTTATAAAATACGATTTATTTATCACAGCCATTGCTACTGGTATCACATGTGTAACACTGAAAATCGGCATTATAATTACTTTGACTGAAGTTGCTTTACTTTCTGTTTATGTCAGTGCAAGATAGATAACTCGTCCAGTCTTATCTTCTTCCCTACAGTCATGTATTGATTGATTGAATGGATATTTAGCGTCATTTTTATGCCATCGATGGCTAACAGACGATCAGTTAACATAACAACTATGTTCCTGGATCCTGGAAGGTTAACCAGTACTAGAGCACACCCCATCTCCGCAAGTTACTGATAAATTTCCCACATGAAGAAGAGGTAAGAGACGAATGATAATTAGACGCATTGTCGTATATCAATTATCACGAAGAGTCTGGCCTGGCGGGGATTCAAACTCACGACCCCTGGATTGATAGTAAGACGCGCTACTACTGAGCTAATGAAACATGCAGTGCAACTGAGATATCTCTGCCAGTATTGTATACTTACAAATAAAAGTGAAAGATATTTTGATGGAATGCGTATTATATTACATTGAAACAGTTTACCGCCCGCATCGAAAACACGTCTATCATTTGGTGACCAGAAGACCATACAGAACATTTATAATAGATGTTTTGTTTGAAGCCGAATACTTACCTCCGGTATCAGGGTAGAAATTAGGTTCTTTTTCAAGTTGGATGAAGTATAAGATAGATAACTCCTTAATATTTTTTTCTAATTAACACACAGCAAGATCTCTCGCCATATGTTTGGTCATGGTACATGGGAGACTATCAGTACCGAACACTACAGTCACAAAGGCACAGTTGAGTAAGTGGTTGTGCACATCAATATGTTTAATTGCCTAGTTATACAGTACATGCAACCACTCTCACTCTCTGTACAACAGTAAATAACAGATTCAAACACGCGCGGAGAAACAGTACACAGATGAATGCTGTTACAAAATGACATTTTCCCTTCCAATTCCAACTCCTTAAACATAACAAAAAAACATCACCATTTTAATTCAATCAATTAATTTTGTTCTAATTCAAATTTTCGAACGAAGAAATTGTATTTCCTTTTACACCACATTAGTTTTGCCCCCAATTCTATTAATACATTAAAGTCTTGCCCTCATTCTATTTATAGATAAGTGTATAGTATAACAGAGCATAAAGTACGATGATATTAAAGGGATTATATCAGGAAAAAAGCACTATAAATGTCTCAAAATTATAATTATTTTTTAAAAATAAAAAAGAGCATCTCATTATCATTAATAAATAAAATCAAAATGGTTTGGTATGTCAAATTCACCAAAACGTGACATAATCGATATTTAAATTGGAGTGCAAAACTTGAAACGAAATCCCCATTCTAAAAATAGACAGCACTTAATTAACTTTATATCGTCATTTGGACACTTTCTAAGATGAAGTAAATTGTATTACGTGTAAACCTGTATAACGGATCATATTGAAATCAAAGTGTAATCGCGTGACTCATTTAATACGTTACAAAATATGTTGCAATTTTAAGCGGGAAGTCTGTTTTAGTCTAACCTAGGCGCGTATGATATTTTGGAATGTTTAAATAGATATCCCTTTGCCAATGTGGGATCAGTGAGTACATATAGGGATGCTGTATTGGAAATAAATGTTTTAAGCCAATTTAATTTTTTTGACAAATTCTGATGTATTCCCTTTAATAAGTCGATTAATATGTATAATGATTTACCTTACCATATAGGGTAGTCAAATATGCAGAAAGGCGAGATTGAAGATAGAAAGGCAGAGACTTTGAGAACATAGACGAGAAATGTACTATGTTACTGTAATAATAAACCTGGGTTGTTTTGTGTTGTTTTAATACAAATTGATTTAATAAAACCACACTTTGCCACAACACTAGTTAAGAATGGATATGCCATGTATAAACGACTGCATGTGTATACTAAGCAGTGTATAAGCTTCACTACATGTGATCCGAGAAGGACATTTTGACGGAAACAGTATATTTATATATCATTTCAAACTCTTCATAAACACTGACACAATTTATTTGTCGCATATTCATATCCTTATATGATGGCTTAATTTCAACTTTTAACAACTCTATTATATCGACCGTTTGTAACTCAACATGGTATGAGGAAAATAGCAGTAACGTAACCCCCCACCCCCACCCCCACCCCCACCACCACCACCACCCAACACACATACTTCTGGGACATGGTCAGGGCTGGAGCGCGTGGTCTAGTGGAATAGCACTGAACCCATGACCGGAGGGTTCTACCCAGGAAGACTTCGAGCGTGATTTGTCTAAGTTGTAAGAACAATTTTGGTAAAATAAATAAGTTTAAGGAAGTAAGAATGGGCTGGACACCTTGAGAACTACGGACACTTATAGCTGACGAGATCTTGATCGGTATTTGTAGTTGAAGGAGTGCATTGTTTGGATCTATGCCAAAACAATAAACAACATTTTCAATTCAGTGAGTTCAACCTGAAATGATATAGATTAAGATTCACTACTTTATCACAAGTGTAACGTCAACATACATGTTTCTCGTTACATTAGATAACATTTATAACATAGCGCATGCAAAACAAAGCGCGGTATTAATTTTCACATTGGTACGTATTGATTTCTTGATATTGAATACCTGAAATAATTGAGAAAGAAAATCATACGTTTGCATTTAATCCAGTTGTAGTAAACAAGGTATGGGTTAACCGTTATAAATTTAACACATTTATGTATAGTTCATACAAAAGTCAATATTTACTTGTATTGAAATATATTCGACAAACGCAAACTTAATTCACTATGGACATACTTCCCAGCTTCAATAATGTATATACATGTAGGTATCTTTTTTTGCGATTTCTGTGACTTTTCTACATATATGACCTTGTGCAACAATATAGTTTTATATCGATTCAGTTTATCTATATAGGAATCTAGTATCTTGAGCATCTTTATCTGGGTAAAATAGATGTTGACGCGTATCTCAATGAATGTCCCCGTTACTCAGAAATATGAACATGTAAATATGTTTACGGCATGATGCTGCCTTACCCAAACATTTGCTGTATGGGGATAATCTAAATAAATGCCCCCTCTCTCGTTTTTCAAATGTACCCATCTCAGGGTTCCTTGGGCTACGCCGCGCCGACTTCTTTATTCCCAGCATGGTCATTCATTGCGACATTGAGTAGTTCGTATATAATAATTATTCGCTCAATTGCGAAGTAAGCTAAGAGATAATATGAATCGTTCAAGAGTCCGATTCTTGAATAGAACTATTAGTGAGTGTTGTTATATTTTGCGGCTCGAACTTAGGAACGAACCAGTGACCTCTGACATACATCGACAATGTCATACCCGCTTTACTTCTACCCTGTTTGAACATTTAACTTATTCGATTGTTTTTAACCTCAGAAGACATAGGGTGTGACTTGCAAATCAACGACGTAGTATATACAACAATGAAATTGAAAGACGGATCGTTGTTAAAAATTAAAGTCGCTTTAACATGGAAGCAATTTTTATTCACTAGAATAAAATGTGAACAAAGTCATATAAGCGTTTCAATTTTTTAACAATATCGACTCATCGTTTCATTTCTTCCTAATTTTAAAATATTAAAAGGCATCATTAGTCTCTACTTGTTTATTTACAAATAATTTGCTATTAAATTCACAATTCACATTTTGCCAAATGAAGAGCTAGTTCACATGCTAGACAAGGTGTAGTAAAACATGATTCTAGTATCAACCATGCATTATCAGTTAACCAACTGGAAATAACATATCAGATCACAAATATATCTATTTCTTTATCTTTTATTCAAGAATCAGAAACATAATTAAGTTCTATACAAATAATCACACAAAGGGGCTGTGACCCTTATTCTGTTATCCAATGAAAATCATTGAAGAAGATGTTGGTTCATATAAAGTGAAATAATTTTAAAATAAGTTCCATTCTTTGGAGGTAATTTTATAACAACAAAAGAAGAATATCCAATTAACTATTTTTAATTGCCATTTCAAAGAACTTGTCAATTTTATACAGTCTTTTTAATCTCTAATCTCCTCAGTGTCACATGTTTATATCTGATATATGTTTATTTATTCTTAAACATTCAATAGGTCATTAGGATACAACATGATTATACATATAATAAAAGTGATAACGTATAAGATGTGTGTGCAAATGTATTTTTAAAAGTTACCAAAACATAAACAAAACAAATGTATACACGCACGCACGCACGCACGCACGCACGCACTCACTCAATCACTCACGCACGCACGCACGCACGCACGCACGCACGCACGCACACACACACACACACACTGTTGTTATCGTATATGCTGTGTTATTATATCAGAACAATATTTCATAATTATCATAAAATTAAGAATATAGTTTCAGACATTAAGTGCTGATAATAATTTAAACATATCAGCTGATATAATAAAGTTGAAAATAATTTGAACGTTCAAAAATTTAATATATTTGTATTTAGCATAGAGTTTCCACATGTGATAAAAGATATACATATACTAAAACACGTCATATCAAATTTTGTTTTACAGGATATTTTATTATTTCTTATCTTAAAAAAGAAACCACTAAGATATTTAATAGATTGCTTGTTTTGACTTTGCATCAATGCTAAAACTTTAAACAAAGTTGGCCTTTTCAATAATGATATTCATATTTGGCACATTTAGTACATTTATAAACCTTTATGTATAAATGTCTCTATATCAGTATATACCTAACGGTATTACTGTGGCCATTCTGAATAGTAATCTTCCTAAAACATCATGTCAGTTATTACAACTAAGACAATGAGGGCCGATTACTACTCAACACAGATCTGGTTCAGAGTTACTTAATTTATATTCCGGATTTAAAGTTAATTAATAATTGGGCGTGTGCATCATTGCACGGAGTAGCTATAGCTGTCACAGTGTGTTATACAACCAATTCATACCTGAATACCTGTCTAAAACGTATCATTCAGTGTTATGTTTCCAACTATTCTCTAGTAAACCAAAACGGACTGTAAGTACCGACACTGAATACGTTAAAGGAAAATATCCACAATGTGTTATATTTCGCATTACTGATAAAGGTTTTTCTTAACATTTTACGATACATAACTTGGTAATTTGTTTGCAAGTGTTTAGCTAAAGTGCTTAACTATTTTACACTGTTTAATAACATTTTTTTATTTATTGATATAAAGTTATAGAGTTTTTAAAATAGCTACCCTTAATACAAACTTTGAATGATATATATTATCAAGTTTATTATCAAAAATCTTATCTTACTTTTTTTTAAATAGTTGTTTATGACATTGTCTCTCACCGCTGAGTCAAGTGAGAACATTCCCCGATACTTGTCGAAACGGTATGCTCGAGTACTAGTTAACCTTCCTTGATCCCAGGAAAGAGTGGTTAGGTTAACTTATTGTCTGTTAGCCCCCGATTGCATAATGATGATGACGCTAAATAGTAAAAACAAACACACATGAAAAGAACACGGACGATTGATATATTTAGAACTCACAGAACACTCTGCTTGCCGTCACTGACAGATCAGCTAACTTATGCAACTGTCTATAGTTTCAATCATTTTGATCTCTATATGGTATGGGTATATTTGAAACATGAATTTAAAGTTAAAGAGGCCTCGCCTATACATTTATGTTCACGAAATGATCCAGCTGTACCTCGTCTGAAAGAAAACTATGTCACTTGAAGACATCGGTGCCGTTTTCTACAACAACACATGTTACTTTCCAGAAATAAGTGTTTAAAAAGGTCGTCGATTAATCAATTGTATTCGTGATTGATATAAGAAATCCGAAGATTTGTTATTGTCACGTGACATGAAAATGAAGTGTATATCGGCACGACGGTCGTGCCCATTATTTTTTCAGAAATGTATAACTTACATGACTTTATAAATGCGCGCTAATTTCATTTAGCATTTAAAAGAAGTAACGTTAACAAATATTCACCAAATATACGAGGTACGATTTTTTAATCTTGTCATGTAACATAAAGTATCATGTTAAGTGGAGCCGATAAGTGTTAAGGTAAAAGAGGCACGTGGCCATCTTAAATAAAGACAGACTTGGTTTGTAATGATGCGGTATGTCTATCAATACTGAAGACTTGATACATCATTTATGCACTGCATGTTTAGAAAGATGTTGGTTAAGAAACATTAACTGATATAAGTTCTTTTAAACTATTAATAATAACATAACGTACAGCGCTGAGTGCCAATTAAACATATTCGGTAAATGATACGTAAACTATATAGAGATATTTGACCCTGGTTTAAATTCAATTAAATTAAACGATTATAAATGACACACGGAATAGAAGTATAGTTTATCTGTATGTACATATATAAAACGGGAACGCCGTTATAAATGGGGTGCCGTTTTACTATTTAAACTCAATAAGTGATATCACTCATACGAATAGGTGATATTACTCATATGAATAAATGATATCACTCATTCGAATAAGTGATATCACTTATTCATATTCAAATAAGTGATATCGCTTATTCGAATGAGTGACATCACCTATTTGAAACAAATAATTGATATCACTCATTCGAATAGGTGATATATTTCATTCGAATTAGTTGAAACTGAATAGGTGATATCACTTATTCGAATGAGTGATATCACCTATTCGAATGAGTGATATCACTCATATGCATAAATGATATCACTCATTCGAATAAGTGATATCACTTATTCAGTTTCAAATAAGTGATATCGCTTATTCGAATTAGTGATATCACCTATTTGAAACGAATAATTGATATCACTCATTCGAATAGGTGATATATTTCATTCGAATTAGTCGAAACAGAATAGGTGATATCACTTATTCGAATGAGTGATATCATTTATTCGAATGAGTGATATCACCTATTCGAAATGAATAAGTGATATCACTGATTGGAATAGGTGATATCACTTTTTCGATTTATCAAGCAAGAAAAAAACAGAGAGAACCCTGCTAAATGATTCAACAGTGAATACATGATGAAAATGATTCAGCAGATATAGATATATGTGATCCAGCAGTGAATATATGACCTTCAGCCCCCAAAATAAATGGTCTTATAAAATGATTAAAGAATAAACCAATATATATTCTACATTACAATAATATTTATTTCATACCATTATATTTTTTTACACAATATATTTGATATTTCCATTTTATTCTTGTTATAGATCTACATCTATATTTTATTAAATATGTTAACATCCTTGGGAGAAATCATTGTCTATATTCATTTCGAATGTGATATCACTTATACGAAACGAATGAGTGATATCACTTATTCTAATAAGTGATATCATTTATTTGAATTGGTGATATCACTTATTGGAATGAGTGATATCACCTATTGAGGCTAAATAGTAAAACGGCACCCATAGTAATAGCGTAGTAAATGAGCACACGTTAATAAAGGGACAGAGGTAAATTTCATATAAAGGGCAACGCCTGCTTTAAACTATGCTACAGTTAATGACTATCAATTTCTGGATAACCTCGATTACAAAACTAGAAAAACAAGATTTGTAGCTGAATCGCAGGGTGGCTCAGTGGTGAAATGTCTCAGTTGGGTTTAAGTTAGTGGAAGATTTATATCGAAGATTGTATCATGTGACTTGGTGGGGTAAAATGCACCAATGAATCCGGAGTAGGGTGGGCGGACCACATCGGAATCCCGAAATATTTCTGAAATAAAGATTTTGAGTCAAACGGCTTAAGTTTACTATCGTTGATACCTACGCCGCCCGGAAATTGGCGGATTGCTCCTTACCGATTTCCCCAGATCTGCCTAAGTAGTATTATCTGTGGTATACCACATGTTAAACTTATACTGATATAATACTGCGTTAATAGCTACTATATTGATATCACAAAACACATTGTAAAACTGCCTCTATACTGTCAAAGGAACATAGATAGAAGTATGATTCGTCTGTTTTAATCCATAAATATCGTCCTTTCTCAGTGTAATAATATCTGTTGGAATGTTTAGCAAATACGCAGTAAAGAAAATTTGAGTCATAAAACTACGATGTGTGTAACACAGCCAATAAATAACACGGGTATCATAATTCGCCGCCAGTATACTCGAATGACCTTGCCTGTGGAGAAATGAAAAGTACCGATAAATGAGATAGTGTTTTTTGTCTTGCTTTATATGTTTGAATGGCATAAAAAAACAGCCATGTTTTCGGATTCGTTGAATAACTGTGATTTTTCTCAGCAAGTAATGTATCATCCTTTTTATTCATTTATTTTGAAAATAACTTACTCTGTAACTTTGTTTACACTGTCGGACACATGCTCGATGTAAGCAGTATTTGATTTGTTTATAATTCTAGTGAAACAGACGAATCAAGCCAATCATACGGTGTCAATATAACACCACGCAGAACACATGTAAAAGACGGGCTATGTGAAGCCTCATGATCGCATCCGGTCTCAGGGTTGAAAATATGTCTAGTTTCATTTTTAAGTTGCAGGAAGTACAAGATAGATAACTCGTTAAGTTTTGATGTCTACTTCACACACAGCATGATCTCTCGTCATATGTTGGGTCATGGTACATGGGAGACTACCAGTACCGACCACTCACAGCCGCCACCAATGTTTAATTGTCCAATTTAAAAATTACCAACTTGCAGTAACCGCAACGACGCTCTCTCTCTCTCTCTCTCTCTCTCTGTCTCTCTCTCTCTCTCTCTCTCTCTCTCTCTCTCTCTCCTTTATATACGAATACATATTTATAATGTATAATAAACAGTACGCCGGCTTCTTTTGATATGATACGAGCAGAAAAACTAGACAGGAAAAGTATATGTAATGTAATTTCTAAATCTACATAAATACAGACTCGATTTATTCGTCACATATTTATATCCTATGATGTCTTGAGGTAGTGGACCCGTAATGGGCTCGTTAACTTTCGTGCGATGTCTGTATCCTCCGTAACGATTTCGGAGCATCTCGGTATAGATCGGAATAAACTTATAAATACATAATGTATAGATATTTGTTTATTTCATAACAATAAATCACATATTCTGTTTTGTTTCATTGCTTTTAATATCATTTTATCGTCATCAACTTTAAATTTAAAAAAAAATAAAAAAAATAAACGATAATTGTTCACTTCCGGTTGTAAACAAAAATGGATTTTTACGATCGTCGAAGATGTTTTTGTTCGAATAAAAAGAAAAAAACAGCGAAGTCTCCTTCGATTGGTGGGAATATTGATCACACATATAGCAATCAGACCGCTTGTAATGTGTCAGAGCCAGTGTATCAATATCAAATGAAGAATCGACGAAGTGCGTTGGAAAAAGTGATCGAAAATTGGTTGAATTCGAAGTTTTGTTGTCAAACCTAAAACGTTGTCAATTATGCAGACCTAGCTCTGTACCAGTTACTTATGACAGCATTGCTCAGAAAGGGTAAGACGAATATGTGTATGTTGTGCGTCAGAACAGTGACTGTGGACATGTCAACAGAGTTGCCTATGGCAAAAACAAACCATCAAAGATCTAAAAGAATGCCCTATTTTGCAGCCAACACAAAACTAAGCCAGGTAAGATAGTATTGATGACTGTCTGTTGTATAACGTTGCTTTTTTTTTATTAGAACTGATAGTAATTAGTTGCAATGAAACTGTTCAATTATCCAGAATTCAAAAAATGCTGAGATACATATATATATATATATATATATATATATATATATATATATATATATTTTTGCTAGACTTTGATTGATGATTAAATATATAGAATATCATTTTAGTGCCATCGAGACAAAACGGACGACCAGCTAGCCTAACCACTCTTTAAGGGATCCTGGAAGCTTAACCTGTACTCGAGTACACTCATTTCTAAAAGTAGTTGATAACTTTCCCACATCAATCAGCGGTGAGAGACGAATGATATTGATAATGAGACACATTGTCTCATATCAACAAAATACATAAAACTAAAATGTAAACAAGTAGTAAGAATTGTTTTTATATACATGTAGATACAATGATAGAAGATATAATATATTGCAGTTAGAATGTTGTGTATGTTGATTTCAGTAATCCAGTTACACTGAAGACAGCGATTCACTGTCAGCTCTCTACTGTCTGGAGGTCTGTCAGGTCAACACACAGAGTAAGCCACGTTTTCCTGTCAG
The DNA here is from genome assembly GCA_029582155.1 of Panopea generosa. Taxonomy (NCBI): domain Eukaryota; kingdom Metazoa; phylum Mollusca; class Bivalvia; order Adapedonta; family Hiatellidae; genus Panopea; species Panopea generosa. The sequence continues at coordinate 32,883,052 of CM055896.1, forward strand.
GCAAGAAGTGCAATGTTCTGTGCAGTAGACGCTGAATGGCACACACAAGACTTTGAAAGTTTAACATGTATGTATTTAATAATTTATAATTGATTAATTGCATTGAATTTTACGCTGTTTTTAACGTGACAATTGTATTGATGTCCTTACATGTACGCAAGGAATTATATAGAGCTATACAAGTCCATGATGTACATAGTCATCGGGTTTTTGTAGATATGCAATAGTTTAACCAGGACTAGATACCCATTATCTGTCATTGTCTCTCTGCCATATGTTCTATTATAGAATGCAGTCAGATAATCCGTGTAGATGTTTAGTTTCATATTAACAATCAATACAAAACTTCCGGGCGAACTGTTTATGAAAAACTCTCTTTAATGAATTGAATTGGTTTATACCAACTTATTTTAGCTCGATTGCGAAGAAAGCTCTGAGCTTTTATTAAGCACTCTTGAGTTCGCTTCCAGATTAGAACCAGTCCTGCGTGTTGCTTTTTCATAGGAACTGGGTCGAGCTGGGGATCAAACCCGCAATCTTTGGCGTGAGCTGCCAACACTATCCACGAAACTACCGTCTCACTTTGAGTATTTTGAGAATTTGTGTTTACAACAGTGAGGTCAGTCATTTTGGGACATTATGATGAGCAAAAAATGACATGTGAAGAAGATAAAGAGAAAATAATAGTATTCAATTATAATTCACTTCTTGAAAATATTAGCTCAAAGCAGTCTCAAATAATAACAGTACTTTATTCTGTATTTGTAGTACGCGGTGGACTGATGCCACACATTACATCTATGATAGCTGCAGTGGAAGTTGAGTCTTCACAATCATTTGCCACCTATGTTAGACCAGGATTGCCTATACCATCAGAAGGTTACTGGTATAGTGATGATGATTCTGAAACCATGAGAGTCAATGGTAATAGTGTGAAACCAGTCTACATTCAAACAGCTATCCAGAAACTTTGTAAATGACTGGAAAAGAATTCTAAAGTCGTATTAGTTGCTTACAATGGAAGATGATTTTATTATCCAGTGGTATATGACGTACCAACAATACAGAGCAATTTTCAAGTGTGTATCAGGATTAATTATTCCCTGACAGTGTTAAGGAAACTGTTTCCAAATCATTCACATAAAATGGAAGACCTTGTGAAATTGCTGTGCGATATCAGCTACAGTGCACAAAATGCCGATTCGTAGTCACTTGGGCAACTCCTGAAATAATTGACACCGAAAGAGCTCCTAACCTACAGTTTCGCTCCAAATGAAAACAATTTATAAACATTCTTGTGAGGATGGACTGAGAGGCAGATTTCCTGCCAATAATGGTGATGGTGTACCAAGGGTCACCAAAGCAAAAAAGTATTAGATGAGGTTATATCAAAGATTGCTATATATTTCAAACAATGACTCTTTATGACTTGAAGTGTGTGTGTCAAGTGAGTGGGTGGGGGTTCTATTCTGTTATACTGTTAATGTGAACTTTTTACATAGTATTAATATTTAATAGTTTATGTCATACTATGTTTGTTTTGAAATTGACACTTTTCGCAAGATTAGTAATTTAAGTGTTTAAGCACGAGAATGAATCCGTGTAATGGGGTTGGGGTGGGTGGGGTTCTGATTCCATGTTCTATTTTCACATAAAAAGGACATATTATTGCTTTTATGCTATTTCTGTATAATGTGGGAACATCTTTATTTCAATAATATTTGTCATTATAGTTTTTGTATATAAACTTGGAAACATTAACATTACTTTTAAGATAAACATTTATTTCTATAGAAATGCCGATTATGAAATTTTGACCCTATCATATTAAAAAAGTTATTGAGAAAAAACCGTATGGTAAAACTTCCTAATCTTTTGATATCATCTATGGAATAGTATATATATAAAAGTTAGTCATGTAGTATTGATGCCCCAATAGTAGAATGGATTCTCTACACTTTTATTTTAGAACAACTTTTTTCAAAACTATCAAAAATATGGATTTCTCCTGTCCGCTATAATACAAATGAGTTCATTTTAGATTATTTTTTTCAATTTAATGTTGCATGCTCATATTATTTCTTAAAACATATGCTTTTAGAATACACTGATGGTGAAAAATGTAAAAAATATTGAAAATTAATAAAATTGTAGCAATTTTACCTATTTTCGACTTTGACATTTGTTTGCGGCCTTTTGAAAATGGGATATGGTAAAGTAAATGTGGATAACTTTTTTTTTAAACGGTAAAAGTTTCTAAAAATTTGGAAATTAGTCAGTGATATTATATAGTTAATAAAAATAAAAGGCTTTTAAAGATTTGAAATATAGCCCATTACGGTCTCACTACCTTAATAACTTTTAACAATGCTATCTATTAGATCGATCGTCTATAACTCCTCATAGTATGAAGTTAACAGAAGTACCGCCTCCCCCACAGACACATTCGTCTCGAGTGGACGCCTGGAAAACTACAGCACGTGACTCCATGTGACTAGATCGGGATTCGTAGTTGACAACATGTCGACTTCAGGCAGTTGTATTAGAGATAACAGTAACTGTTAGAGGTTTGATTTCCAGAAATAGATTCAAGATTCAATACTTTTATAATTGTAACGTAAAAATGCATCTTCCTGTTAGAGTTGACTGATGTATTACATAACAAGCCAGGCGGCGAAGCGGAGTGTGGCGGGTTGATGAAAAATGCGACTGCTAAATATATTTATGTTGATGTTTCTGAGTTAGTGGTAACATGATATCTTCTTTGTGTTTACTAAACGCAATGAAAACTAAATACGACAAGGACGGCTGGTCCCCCCCCCCCCCACACACACACACACACCCCTCACCCAACATTCACACCCACCCACACCACCCACACACACACACTCAAATATTTACAATAATTATAGTTTCTCTGGCTTCAATATTTCTGTATTAGTTTTCATTTTTATAAGCTCAGTGAGTTTATATATATATTGCCTAATGTAACAATATCTAAATAAATGTCCATATTACTCAGAAATATGCTCATGCATTTATTCTCAGGGCAGCATTCTGATTTTATACAAAATGATATTATGTGAAGATGTTATGTGAAGATGTTATGTGAAGATGATCGTATTGTAATAGGTGCATCATTTCACATTTGTTTAACGTACTATGTTTTGCATTAACAAAAATGTCCATATGTATTTGTGTTTTTTGTACTGTTCAATTTTAACCGAAAACAATTTACTTCCGCTGTTAAACATTAATCATTAGTATTAGTTTATAAAGTAGACTGATGAACGTGTTTTTGTTGTAGTTGTTTGTTGTGTGTGGCGGATGCATTTTGTGAATGGAAGAGATTCCGAGAGATATTGAATTACTAACCTACATATACATGTATTGGTGTTGTTTGTACATTACATCAATAACTTTAATACAAAAGTGTCTTACTTTCTACTAAACATTAGAGAAAAAAAATCATATTTTAAAACGTTACATTGGTAAATATGCGATTATGTGGCTCGGCTATGTGAAAGGATGAACGTTGATTGCCGGTATTGACAACGACGTCACGTAACGTCCGTTAGTTAACTATCGTCCAATTAAATTACGTGTTCCAGTCATCTCATGGTATCAAACAGCGTTACAATGTTTTTACAAATTTTACTTTAATTTGTATATATTTTAAAGGAACAATAGTCTGACCTTGAAAAGTAAAGTCGAGGATTTCGTCCTCAGCATGGCCATTCGTTGTGGTATTGAACATATCATTTATATTAGCATTTTATTTAACTCGATTTCGAGTCCGTTTCATGAATTGAACTACATTGTAATAGTGATCGACCCGAGCTTGGGAACGAACCCGCGACATCTGACATCAGTCACCAACGTTATATCAACTACTCTACATCCTGTTTCAACATTTGAATTGTATTCGAATTACCGTGATTATTTTACTTGATAAGTTTCTAATCAACAATAAATTATAATTAAGCAACTATGAAATGGAAAGGTCGGTTGGTTACAAACTTTGATTGGTGGTCCGTTATTACTTTATTTTGCAACCGTATTATATATTATCAATGTATTATATGTGAATGCACGGATTAGAAAAATATGAATTTTCGCTTTTGCACTGTATGAACAACGTCAACACTTCAAGTTAATACTGTATACGTTTAATTTGTCAACAAATTCGGATCATGGTGCATTTTTTTTCTTTTATATAGTTTTAAGCATCAATCTTCTCGAGCTGTTTGCTGTTATAAAAGTAGCGATTCTTACCAATCAGAAGCAAAGCTAATTTTCTGACAACAAACACTTAAAATCAAATTAACATTATTTAGGAATTTGTCGCTTTTGCTCATTAAGCTTTTTAATTTCTCATCTCCCCAGTGTGTCGAATGTTCTAACGTGCTTTTGTCTAACGACCACTTACCGCCGCTGAGCTCGTGTGTTCATGCCTCGCTTGGTGTAAAAACTTTATGTGAAAATTATGTCAGTTCCTTGCAAAATTACGGTGGTTCTACTTAGAATGATTCTGAGGTCTTCTATTACCAATAAAACGGGATATGCCACAGCTAACATGTCATGTGTTCAAAATGGCGATAAACCACATGAAAAAGAAATATATGTATATATTAAAATTTCCCATAAAACATGTAAGGATACAACGTGGCTAGTATATATAACTGCAATTACAACGTCACTATAAATAACTGCGACATAGGACCTATAGTGCAGCACTTATTCCATATAAAATGCGTGCAAAAGAATAACTAATTCCAGAACAAAACCCAAATAAAATGCGCGCACATACGCCAACGTAGCTTGCAAACACGCACTAAAACATTTTTCTTATATATCATGCCTCAAAATAACGCAGTGACGACGCGAACTAATGGTAACACATTTGAGTAAAAAAAAACTACGATTAAGTTTACACGGCCAAAGAAACTAATATTGTATTCTTAATAACTGAACACTAACATTTGGCCGGTTGTATATACACTTAATTGAGCTGGACTTGCTTTAATTTCAGAAATTAATACAAGACAGATAACTCGCCCAGTCTTATCTTCGTACAAACAGGGCTACGGTCAGCACCGTATAACAGCAAACATGTTTGTGTGCTAGTTTCCCTAAAATTACCGCAAGCTGTGTGCAAATCTTATGTTGAGCCGGTGTTCAGGAAAATATGTTAGCTAACGTTGAACCGACCTGAACTTTCCTTACAGTCAAACGACATATAGTGTAAGGTATATAACTCCTTCAGTCTTGTCTAATTGCAAACATTAGAACACTATGACAGATGGTACACATTCCTAATAATTGGATATCTGGTTCTCCTTTACGACAAAACACACCAAACATTTGATGTAAAGAAAACCATACAATATACATATAAGGTAGATAACTCCTTCAGTCTTTTCTACTTGCAAACATTAGATGGTATATATTCCTAATAATTGGAAAATTGGTTGTCCGTCACGGAAAAAATACCAAACATTTGGTGTTTAGAAGACCATACAAAACAACTGTAATAGTGGGGAGATGGTATAGAATCCGAATGCTTATATTATTACTGCGATCTCAGGGTAGATAGTAACTTTGCGTTATGTTGCAGCTTGTACAAGAGAGATAATTGGTCCTGTTGTGTTAACTTTACATAACAAACATCAATCATAAGAGTTGCGATAAGTAGCATCCATCAACAGCCACAAACACTCTTTTAGTGAAGAAACGTGTAATTACTGTAGCAAGCGAACATCATTATGTTTTATAACCAAATTGAAAAATAACAATTCACTAAATGCAACAGCATATGTATATACATGGAAAACTTAAATTGGGCAATTATTTATATACGAACGCATGTGTATATTGGGGTATATGACTACCAACGTAATTTGATAGGATTCGAGGACTAGAACTTGACGGTAGAAGCAGCCTTCAATTGTATAAGGACGTGCATTACTATTACATACACAAATATTATGCTTTATTTGTCCAATAGCATGTGATAGAGTAATGTCTTGATAATATTTGTTTAACAGTGTAAATATACCTGATCTGTAATAAGTAAATGTGCATAAAGAAAATATGATGATGTACCCCTCTCACACACACTCACACTCAAACACTCGCAAATGGCGATATATACGAAACATCTATGTGTTTTATATTCATATTGCAATATAACTTTGATCAATTTTATCACTGTTATCAAAAATATTATTAATTGTTCTTTCTCCTCTAATATCTACCATCACATGACTCAGTGTTAGGAGGAATATTTCTGGTGGTTTGTTGTTGATTCAACATATTATCTACTTGACTAGAAGTGACGTATGTCATGGTTGTGTTATCTGTTGTCTAACGAAACCCTGTTTGTACTTTACATAATCTATAACTAAAACACGAGATCTGACAGGTAAATATTTTATGGACATTTTGATGTGATCAACACCGGCTCCTTGCAATAATGAATGTTTTGTCGTCTGTATGTTCGCTGTTTTAAGCTGGTGAAGCCAGAATATATATGTATGTTTGCAGACACTACCCGTTTATTATTAAACATTGTTTCAATATAAAGTGCAAGGAACAAGTAACTGTGTCAAATTCGCCATTCATAACAACAAGCACAAACACATCGGTACAATATGTTTTCCGTTTTTGTTGAAATATTTAAAGGCATCACTTTTCTCTACCTTCACAGTCACATTCCACCCAAGCAGCAACTAGTTCAAAATGATAAGCATGCTAGGAACTTAATATCGTGGTTCGAGTCCCAGTGCCGCATACATTAGCAGTGAACCATAGAGAAATAACACGTAACGCAACATACTTATATATTCATTTATTTTTATTGCATGATCAACATAAATAAGTTCCATACAATTTTTCATACAAGTTTAGTTTAAACTTATCTATTTTACTTCGATTGCGAAACAAGTTAAGACTTAATATACAAATCAAATTCGAAGTCTTCCTAGGTTGAGCCGTTATTAAGCATATCCGGAAACATATCTTTTTCAAGGACACCACACATTTTTCTGTGGGGAGTGGGGATCGAACCCATTACTAAGGTCAATTTTAATACATTAATCTTTTTAACTCCTTATCTTATCTACTCAGTGTTAATTATTTAATATTATTAATTAATCATCACAATCATAATGCTATTGTTTTTATGTTATTTACAATGTTGTTATATCAGAATACATTTGTATTATGTTATAATTATTGCAAATTTAGATAAGAAGGTGGCGTGTATTACAATTACAAGTAGATTCTGATATTTACTACTGAAAATGTTTCATAAAAACTAACATAGCAAAGATCTTGATAAGCTTAACGTATTGAATTTGAAATGAAACTGTCATTTCACCTATTACAAATGTTTCAGAAAAAAAACTGAAACAGCATTGTTAGTTGTGGTAGATAGTGCATTATTTCATATTTCATAAACAAAAGACCAAGATCTTTTTTAGTTTGGTTACTTTGACTTTGCATCGGTGCTAAACATTGATACAAACTTGGTATGTTCCATAATGGTACTCGTACTCTATTTAAGCATATTTAGTAAGTTTACAACATTTTATGTATTAATATCTCTATCTAAAAGTTAACATACCAACGTCCATGTGGCTATCTTGTATATTGGTTGATAAATTACCCAGTGATCGTCCATTTAAAACGTTAATAGTATTGAATAAGTCAAATGAAACATGATAATGCATGCTATGTAATCTTTTCCAATAGTGGATCGAGAGGTCGCACGTGACGTATACAAATTAGCACAGTAATGAATTGAATATACGGATTCTAATCCAAAATGTCACAAACATTATTTATTACTTATGTAATTATAGTGTTATATAATATACGATTCACTCGATTGTAAAAATATAACACGACGTTTATATCAAGGGATATTTAAGCCCATTAGCTGGATATACAAGTAAACAGTGTTGTATTTTAGAGCTGATCGGGTTGAGCCGGGATCGAACCCGCGAACTCTAGCGCCAGAAAGCAATATACTATCTACATCACTAGCGTCCCACATATTATGTTAATTACGTATATATAATATCATAAGCTCACTTTCCCTACTATGTTCTTCTTTAGGTCAGAATATGGCTTCTGTTTACATGTATGAAACATTAATTTAGTACGGATAAATTGTGCAGAAAACAATAAACTAAAATCTACTACAAGTGACTGTATCTATGAATTGTAATAATAAAAATGTAATTAAAATAACAGCTAATTTCACATTTGTGAATAGGTCGATTTATAGTATTTATATTCTCACATGCAATATTTTGTACTTCACACCAAATTGAAAACCTTGATGTTTTTTTTGCTGTCGTTTGTTATTATCAGTCTCGATGTTGACCTATCATAACATACGGTTAAAGGGTATGAAATGCCATATGACTGATTCACTATCACACTAATTTTATCTCCGCTCGGTCTAATCTGTACAACATTGTTAGATGTATAACCACATACAAACACATTACCACACCCGTCAGTACGTACTCCCCGTGCACCAGACAACTCAGGATCACAAAACCGCGAGAGTACTCTCCCATTCCTGTCCAGAACAATCACACCTTTTTTATAATCGGCAACATAAATATTGCTGCCTTCATCACTCACTGTGATATGTCTGGTACCAGAGAAAATATCTGCTCCTGATTGATCCTTACATATTGTTCTCAGCAGTGTCCCGGATGTGTCATGTACATAGACGTTTTTATCCCCATCTGATACGAACATCTCCCCATTACTGACAGCAAGCCCAAAACAATAATGACTCATCTTTATTGATCGAGTTGGCGCCATCTTACTTCCCAAAGATACCAACTGTATGGTGTGGTTGTTTAATGTTACACATGCTTCTTGTGGACTTATCTCACATACTGCTCTAGGACTTGTAGGCATATCACACTCATCTATCACTTTGTAGGTGGAACTGTCCAGTCTCTTTACTTTCCGCTTACCGTAGTATGTCAGTAGTAAAGTACCGTCTGTCAGTATACAGGAACCATACATACTGTCACATTCTGTATTCACTTCATACTCTTGCCGTCCTATTACTTTATAGAGTGCATGGTGCTGCAGAACTGGAGCCGATTTCGAGGTTGATTTCTCAGTGATGTTTCAAAGTGACTTAAGTCCACTCAATAACTTCATAATACTTTCATTTTCCTCGAACTCGATACTAATGGTAGGACACTTAGCTACCTCTTTGATGGCGGTTTTCGACTTCAAGATGTTTTCTTTACATTTCTTCATGCATACAAACTGCTGTGATCGATTTCCCTCTGCTAGTTGTAGTTTTTGTCGACACGCTTCCATATCTTTCACGATATCATCCACTGACGCGATGTCAGATTTTAATTTCTTCTGAATCATTGCATGATTTGCTTCAAAAGTATCCCTTGTCATTTTCTCCAGTTCATCTAATGTGGTGTTGATTTTCTGCCTAAATATTTTAGTTATATTTAAGGTGGCATTCTTGTCTTTATTAACTGTATTCAGCTCCAGGTGTCGCGCTCCAATTAAATCGTTTAGTTCGTCATTCGCTTTCGTCAAGTTTTCCAGGATTGGCTTCGTATCTCCTACATGAAGAAGGTTGTCAATTTCCTCAGGAATGTAGAAAACATCTTTGCAGGACCTGTAACCAGAAGGTTAAATAAATAAAACAAAATAGTATTCTCATGTATAACATGTTATACGAATACTATACTATGAACTTACATGTATAAAACAATAAATGAACCGAAACAAAACGCATACCTAAGAATCACCGTTTCCAACGTAAACGGCGGATAGTTTGTATTGTGATATGGTGGTTTCAACGTTTCACTGACGGATTTCCCTGAATATTTTCAGAAATAATCATTGTATAAGATAGGAAATGCGTTTTATGAATCTAAAAGGTCATGTGTTTGAGAGCCATGTTCTGTTAAAAACATTTATAGCAGAATGTTTGCCAATTACTTGCCGAAAGACGGTGGTTCTATTAAGATTCATTCCGCAACCTTCATCCACCGCTAAATCTTGCATGATGTATTTAACATTATATATGCTTAAATAGTATTAAACCCACCCTTACAGTTTTGATTACATATTTAACTTACATGTAAATCTTGTATTGGGTATGCATTGACAGTTTACTTCCACACGCATTTCGACAACTAGGGTATTTACATTAAATATATGTCACTGGTTTGTCCATGAATGGGTATAAATAATTTTACCTTTTATCTCGAATAAAAATATATCTATATGTACCATAGCTCAAGTTGATTTTAATGTTTACATTTACCCAATCTAGATTACTGTTGCGTTATCTATGTGGAATTGTTACACTAGACGATGAAGATCTACAAGACTCATCATTACAAATATACTACCTGTTCTTTACGGCCATACAAACACGGACCTTTACCTGGATCCGCATACGGAATATATGTTTATAAATGTATATCAAAAATACTACACATGTATAAGTGTTACCTACATGTGCTAAAAAGAAATACAAACACAGATATGTACCTGAATTCGCATAGGGAATACATGCTTTCTTTGTTTTTGAAAAGCGACGCTTCGAAAATCAGAGTGACATAATCAGCTTGGATAAGCTCAGTAACTCCACAAATTAACCCTTCTTGTTATTTCCCTTTGACCCAGTGTTACAGTTACTATGATAATCTATGTAAAGTTATTTCTATGTGAATATCTGTTCTGTTCTGTTCTGTTCTGTTCTGTTCTGTTATTTCCCTTTGACCCAATGTTACAGTCACTATGATAATCTATGTAAAGTTATTTCTATGTGAATATCTGTTCTGTTCTGTTATTGCCCTTTGACCCAGTGTTACAGTCACTATGACAATCTATGTAAAGTTATTTCGCTTCATATTGCGATTTATATCTTAAAATTCTTTATATCGTTCAGTTCAATTTGTCACGTTTCACTTATATCTGTTGAATAAACAGTTACTTTTACATATATAATATATAAAGAGAATACAAGTCGTGCTACACAGATAGCAAAAACCGAAACTACCTGATTTTAAGTGGAATATAAAACCAGTCCAAGGCCATTTTGTTTATATGATATGGATTACTTTATCATATGACTGCACTCGTGTAAGACGGAGCAATGGCGGCGGGGAGTAGTTTTGGGCGAACTGTGAAAGGTTCGGACGAATCTTTCGATTTAGTGTGTTCACCTTGTGTGAAAAAGAACAGGAAAAGAGAGGCAACAAAGTTCTGTAATGATTGCCAGGACTATTACTGTTCTACATGTGTCGAGTTTCACAGTGATATACCGGCATTATCCGGACATAAAATACTTGATCAATCAGAATTCCCGACGGATGGATCATTAGTGACATTGCCGACGGAGAAATGCCAAAAACATCCCAGTAAGTTGGTGGACATGTATTGTCAAAACCACGACCAGATAGGCTGCTCTGTTTGTATGGCCGTTGAACACAGGTAAGTTAATTTGGTATTTTAAAGTAAATGTAAGTCTTACATTATAGTGAAGTGTACGTAATGTATGTGTCCATTGTAGTTGCAACCGCTCAGTTATTATTTATTTATATGGAAAACAACAGGATAGACAAACTGCATAGAGTAAAGACTTATTTTGTCAATGGTTAGATTAAGTGTATATTAGGCCGGTACATTATATTTTGACCCCGTTGAAAAATTACCCCAACGACCAGATAGGCTGCTCTGTTTGTATGGCTGTTAAACACATGCAAGTTAATTTGCTCTTTCAGACTGTTTAAGTAGATGTAAGTCTTATATATGGTGAATTGTACGTAATATATATGAATGTCCTATTTATGAAAATGCGAGTTAAATCAATATCAACTTATCTCGCTAGACACGGAAATACTCCCAGCGGACTAAAAACTTTATATAAATACGATTGAACATAGATCTGTCCCATTCATTAATTGAAAAAATACGAATATCTGTACGTGTCACCTCATCTCGTACTATCATCTGTATGTGTCAAATCGCCACGTACGATCATCTGTAGATGTCACGTCGTCTCGTGCCAACATCAGTATGTGTCACCTCGTCTCGTACGATCATAAGTATGTATCACCTTGTCTCGTATGATCATATGTAGGTGTCACCTTGTATCGTAAGATCATCTGTAGGTGTCAACTCGTCTCGTACGATCATCTGTAGGTGTCACCTTGTCTCGTATGATCATATGTAGGTGTCACCTAGTTTTATGCGAAAATCTGTAGGTGTCATCCCGTCTTATATGATCATCTGTAGGTGTCACCTCGTTATGTACGAACATCTGTAGGTGTCACCTCGTCTCTTACAAACATCTGTAGGTGTCACACCGTCTTGTATGAACATATGTAGGTGTCACCTTGTTTCGAACGAACATCTGTAGGTGTCAGCTCGTCTTATACGATCATCTGACGGTGTCACCTCATCTTATACGAACATCTGTAGGTGTCACCTCGTCACATAGATTCATTTGTAGGTGTCACTTCGTCTTATACGAACATCTGTAAGTGTCACCTCGTCTGATATGAACATCTGTAGATGTCATCTGTAGGTGTCACCTCGTCTTATACGAACATATGTAGGTGTCACCTCGTCTTAAACAAACATATGTATGTGTCACTTCGTCTTATACGAACATCTGTTACAGTAGGTGTAACCTCGTCTTATACAAACATCTGTAGGTGTCGTCTCGTCTAATACGAACATGTGTATGTGTCAACTCGTATCATATGAACATATGTAATCGTATCGTACGAACATCTGTAGGTGTCACCTCGTCTTGTATGAACATCTGTAGGTGTCACATCGTCTTATACGAACATCTGTAGGTGTCACCTCGTCTTGTACGAACATCTGTAGGTGTCACCTTGTCTGAACGAACATCTGTAGATGTCACCTATTCTCATACAAACAAAAGTAGGCATCACCTCGTCTTGTATGAACATCTGTAAGTCTCACCTTGTTTCGAACGATTATCTGTAGGTGTCACATCGTCTTATACGAACATCTGTAGATTTCACCTCGTCTTGTACGAACATCTCTAGGTGTCACCTTGTCTCGGACGAACATCTGTAGATGTCACCTCGTCTTGTATGAACATTTGTAGGCGTGACATCGTCTTATACGAACATCTGTAGGTGTCACCTCGTCTGATACGAACATCTGTAGGTGTCACATCTCGTACGAACATCTGTAAGTGTCACCTTGTCTCGAACGATCATCTGTAGGTGTCAACTCCTCTCATACAAACACATGTTGGTGTGACATCTCGTACGAACATCTGTAGGTGTCACCTCGTCTTATCCGAACATCTGTAGGTGTCAACTCGTCTCATACAAACACATGTAGGTGTCACCTCGTCTTATCCGAACATCTGTAGGTGTCACCTCGTCTGATACGAACATATGTAGATGTCACATCTCGTACGAACATCTGTAGGTGTCACCTTATCTCGAACAATCATCTGTTGGTGTCAGCTCGTCTTATATGAACATCTGTAAGTGTCAGCTCGTCTCATACAAACATATGTAGGTGTCAGATCTCGTACGAACATCTGTAGGTGTCACCTCGTCTTACACGAACATCTGTAGGTGTCACATCTCGTACGAACATATGTATGTGTCACCTTGTCTCGAACGATCATCTGTAGGTGTCACGTCGTCTTATACGAACATCTGTAGGTGTCAACTCGTCTGATACGAACATCTGTATGTGTCATCTTGTCTCGTACGAACATCTGTAGGTGTCACCTCGTCTTGTACGAACATCTGTAGGTGTCACCTCGTCTTGTACGAACATCTGTAGGTGTCACCTCGTCTTATACGAACATCTGTAGGAGTCAACTCGTCTGATACGAACATCTGTATGTGTCATCTTGTCTCGTACGAACATCTGTAGGTGTCACCTCGTCTTATACGAACATCTGTAGGTGTCACGTCGTCTTATACGAACATCTGTAGGTGTCACGTCGTCTTATACGAACATCTGTAGGTGTCATCTTATCTCGTTCGAACATCTGTAGGTGTCACCTCGTCTTGTACGAACATCTGTAGGTGTCACCTCGTCTTATACGAACATCTGTAGGTGTCACCTCGTCTGATACGAACATCTGTAGGTGTCACCTCGTCTGATACGAACATCTGTAGGTGTCACATCTCGTACGAACATCTGTGGGTGTCACCTTGTCTCGAACGATCATCTGTAGGTGTCAACTCCTCTCATACAAACACATGTTGGTGTGACATCTCGTACGAACATCTGTAGGTGTCACCTCGTCTTATCCGAACATCTGTAGGTGTCAGCTCGTCTCATACAAACACATGTAGGTGTCACCTCGTCTTATCCGAACATCTGTAGGTGTCACCTCGTCTGATACGAACATATGTAGATGTCACATCTCGTACGAACATCTGTAGGTGTCACCTTATCTCGAACAATCATCTGTTGGTGTCAGCTCGTCTTATATGAACATCTGTAAGTGTCAGCTCGTCTCATACAAACACATGTATGTGTCAGATCTCGTACGAACATCTGTAGGTGTCACCTCGTCTTACACGAACATCTGTAGGTGTCACATCTCGTACGAACATATTTATGTGTCACCTTGTCTCGAACGATCATCTGTAGGTGTCACGTAGTCTTATACGAACATCTGTAGGTGTCAACTCGTCTGATACGAACATCTGTATGTGTCATCTTGTCTCGTACGAACATCTGTAGGTGTCACCTCGTCTTGTACGAACATCTGTAGGTTTCACCTCGTCTTATACGAACATCTGTAGGAGTCAACTCGTCTGATACGAACATCTGTATGTGTCATCTTGTCTCGTACGAACATCTGTAGGTGTCACCTCGTCTTATACGAACATCTGTAGGTGTCACGTCGTCTTATAAGAACATCTGTAGGTGTCACGTCGTCTTATACGACCATCTGTAGGTGTCAACTCGTCTGATACGAACATCTGTAGGTGTCATCTTGTCTCGTACGAACATCTGTAGGTGTCACCTCGTCTTGTACGAACATCTGTAGGTGTCACCTCGTCTTATACGAACATCTGTAGGTGTCACCTCGTCTCATACAAACAAATGTAGGTGTCACATCTCGTACGAACATCTGTAGTTGTCAACACGTCTCATAGAAACAAATGTAGGTGTCATCTCGTACGAACAAGTGTTTTGTCAAGCCCACGACATCTGGTGTGAGGGACCAGAGCTCTATCCTCTGTACTATCACGCTCTTAAAATCAGTGTTTAAAATATTTGATAATTTCCTCCATAACAATATACTAATTGTGTATGTATTACTGTCTGATGTGACTAACCATTGTTGATGTCCTTCAATGACTCTACAGGGGTGAGGTACAGGCAAACCGGATTACCGTATATTCACGAAATAAATAAATTGCTATACGACATGACAATCAGCCCATATCTATAAGTTTACAAATTGATGGATACCACATTAATAAATCGCTGGATCAGTCTATAATGCTATTATATATAGCATTAGTTTATATAAATAATACGTTTGCACTTATTTATTTTAGGCAGATTTTAAAGTTAGCTTAGAGTTTATATAATCTGATTTCGAGCCCGTTTTCCTAGTACTGAGTGTTTTGAGAGGCCAACAGGATCAACCCAGAGACATTTCTGCTATCCGCTTTAAGCTAAATGAAGATTTCTTCTTAAATAGTTTCATATTAGTCTACTTCAAAGTTGTTACTCTGTACATCACTAGTTTTGCATGGGCAATTACTTAGTTCTTTATAAGATCTCCACTTAGTCTGGTTCGTACCCGTGATACTTATTGTTTCTATATTTGATTCATCATATATTCACAGGTCCTGCAAAGATGTGTTCTACATTCCTGAAGAAATTGACAGCATATTACAAGTAGGAGATACGAAACAAGTCCAGGAAGACCTCAAGAAGGCGAATGACGAGTTAAAGGTTTTGGTTGAAGCTAGACACCTAGACGTGGATAAAGTAGAAAAGGACAAAACAGATACATTAAGTAAAATCGAGATCTTTAGACAGACGATCAATACCACGTTAGACAAACTCGAGAAAATGACAAGGGACATATTTGACGCCAAACATGAGAACATTCAGAAGAAATTAAACTCTGATATCACATTACTAAATGATATGGTGAAATACATGGAAGCGTGCCAACAACAATTACAACTCGCGGAGGGAAATCGTTCACAACAGTTTGTTTGCGTAAAGAAAAGCAAACAGAAGATTTCACAATCGAAAAACTCTCTCAAAGAGGTAGCTAAATGTCCAACCATTAAAATCGAGTTTCAGGAAAATGAAAGAATTATGAAGCTATTGAATGGACTTAAATCACTGGGAGAAATCACTGAGAAAACAAGTTCTAGATCGGTTCAGGTTCAGCAACACAGTGCGCTGTATAAAGTAACACGACGTCACGAGTATAACGTGAGTACAAGGCCTGATCATATGATTGGTTCCTGTATACTGACAGACGGTACTTTACTACTGACATACTACTTCATGAAGAAACTAGTGAGACTGGACAGTTCCACCTACAAAGTGATAGACGAGTGTGATATGCCTGCCCGTTCTATAGCAGTATGCGAGATAAGTCCACAAGAAGCAGGTGTAACATTGAACAACAAAACCATACAGCTGGTATCTTTGGGAAGTAAGATGGCACCAACTCGATCAATAACGATGAGTCATTATTGTCACGGGCTTGCTGTCAGTAATGGGGAGATGTTCGTAACAGATAGTGGTAAAAACGTCTATGTATATGACACATCCGGGACACTGCTGAGAACAATATGTAAGGATCAGTCAGGAGCCAATATTTTCTCTTGTACCAGACATATTAGCGTGTGTGATGACGGCAGCAAGATTTATGTTGCTGATACTGACAAAGGTGAGTTTGTTCTATACAGGAATGGGAGAGTACTCTCGCGGTTTTGTGATCCCGAGTTGTCTGATGCATGTGGAGTATGTACTGACGGGTGTGGTAATGTATTTGTATGTGGTTGTGAGTCTAACAATGTTGTACAGATTGGACCGAGCGGAGATAAAATTGGTGTGATTGCCAAACAGTCAGATGGTATTTCATGTCCTGTATCCATGTGTTATGATAGGTCAACATCTAGAATGATAGTTACACGCTACAACAGCGGACACGTCGCGGTGTTTGAGTTGATATGAAAAACAAACCAACATGAATATGCACGTGATGCGAGATAAGTTGAAAAAAACATG
This sequence comes from Panopea generosa, assembly GCA_029582155.1. NCBI lineage: Eukaryota > Metazoa > Mollusca > Bivalvia > Adapedonta > Hiatellidae > Panopea > Panopea generosa. The sequence goes on from CM055896.1 coordinate 32,900,353, forward strand.
TATTTCAATTAACCATATCAAATAGAAATGTTAGCATAGATATTTGTCGAACACAAAGTAACATTACGATGACGGATGACGTATACATTACAACGTATTGATGAGGCAAAAACATCTAAAAATGTGTTTGTTGCTAACAGCCCTCAGACAATAAATGTAGATGGGGGTGGGGTAAGCCAGTCGGTTACTAGCTACTATTAACTAGATGTGGGGCAAGCTAAGGTTAGTTTAATACTCGTGTTTCATTTTTCGATATTCAACATGGAACTTACCCTAATCTTCTCAGTCTCCAATATTGAAGAGGTACAAATTTTGATAGTGAAAGACGAAAAAATTATTATATCAGTCGTAAGTAAAATAGAGAAGACAGTGAGTTTATAATGTGTACGTATTACTCACACTGAACGTTTGTGTGCTTTATATAGTACTATGTATGCATATTAACCAGAATGAACGTTTGTGTGCGTAATATATTACTTTACATTCAGCAGTGTTTGACATTATGTATGCATATTAACCAGACTGAACGTTTGTGTGCGTAATATATTACTTTACATTCAGCAGTGTTTGACATATGTATACATATTAACAAGACTGAACGTTTGTGTGCGTAATATATTACTTTACATTCAGCAGTGTTTGACATAATGTATGCATATTAACCAGACTGAACGTTTGTGTGCGTTATATATTACTATATATTCAGCAGCGTTTGATATTATATATACATATTAACCAGACTGAACGTTTGTGTGCGTTATATATTACTATATATTCAGCAGTGTTTGATATGATATATATATATATATATTAACCAGACTGAACGTTTGTGTGCGTTATATATTACTATATATTCAGCAGTGTTTGATATTATATTTACATATTAACCAGACTGATCGTTTTTGTGCGATATATATTACTATACATTCAGCAGTGTTTGATATATTGTATATATATTAACCAGACTGAACGTGTCAGTGCTTTATATATATAACTATATAATCAGCAGTGTTTGATATAATGTATACATATTAACCATGAAAATATAAGTTTTAACAATATTTTTTTAAGCCAAATCATTAATATTCTGTGCTGAAATATGTTTAATTCAGTTTCAGTTTCGATCACTTAATCCTGATTTCTTCATTACATGATTGGAATACTTTCGTTATAAGTATATAATGCATATGTTTCAATAATAGTTGATTGATTGCATAGTCTGTATAGTGTCCGTGGTGTACAATGTTGCTATATCTTCATTATATATAATATAATACAGCTGGCGAATGTCGAGACTGGTCTGAGGTTGATTTGTATTTTGTTTCAGTAGATTTGAATATGGAGACAGGTCTGGTATCGAAATTCAACATCGAAGTGACAAATTTCGAGACAGATCTGGTATCGAAATTCAACATCGAGGTGACACATTTCGAGACAGGTCTGGTATCGAAATTCAACATCGAGGTGTCACATTTCGAGACAGATCTGGTATCGAAATTCAACATCGAGGTGACACATTTCGAGACAGATCTGGTATCGAAATTCAACATCGAGGTGTCACATTTCGAGACAGATCTGGTATCGAAATTCAACATCGAGGTGTCACATTTCGAGACAGATCTGGTATCGAAATTCAATACGAGGTGTCACATTTCGAGACACGACTGGTATCAAAATTCAACATCGAGGTGTCACATTTTGAGACAGATCTGGTATTGAAATTCAACATCGAGGTGTCACATTTCGGGCCAGGTCTGGTATCGAAATTCAACATCGATGTGTTACATTTCGAGACAGGTCAGATATCGAAATTCAACATCGATGTGTTACATTTCGAGACAGGTCTGATATCGAAATTCAACATCGAGGTATCACATTTGGAGACAGATCTGGTATCGAAATTCAACATCGATGTGTTACATTTCGAGACAGGTCAGATATCGAAATTCAACATCGAGGTGTCACATTTCGAGACAGGTCTGATATCGAAATTCAACATCGAGGTGTCACATTTGGAGACAGATCTGGTATCAAAATTCAACATCGAGGTGTCACATTTCGAGACACGACTGGTATCGAAATTCAACATCGAGGTGACACATTTCGAGACAGATCTGGTATCGAAATTCAACATCAATGTGTTACATTTTGAGACAGGTCTGATATCGAAATTCAACATCGAGGTGTCACATTTCGAGACACGGCTGGTATCGAAATTCAACATCCAAGTGTCACATTTCGAGACATGACTGGTATCGAAATTCAACATCGAGGTGTCACATTTCGAGACACGACTGGTATCGAAATTCAACATCGAGGTGTCACATTTCGAGACAGATCTGGTATCGAAATTCAACATTGAGGTGTCACATTTAGAGCCCGGTCTGGTATCGAAATTCAACATCGAGCTGTCACATTTCGAAACAGGACTAGTATAGAAATTCAACATCGAGGTGTCACATTTCGAAACAGGACTAGTATAGAAATTCAACATCAATGTGTCACATTTCGAGACATGACTGGTATCGAAATTCAACATCGAGGTGTCACATTTCGAGACAGATCTGGTATCGAAATTCAACATTGAGGTGTCACATTTAGAGCCCGGTCTGGTATCGAAATTCAACATCGAGCTGTCACATTTCGAAACAGGACTAGTATAGAAATTCAACATCGAGGTGTCACATTTCGAGACACGACTGGTTTCGAAATTCAACATCGAGGTGTCACATTTCGAGACAGTACTGGTATCAAAATTCAACATCGATGTGTCACATTTCGAGACACGACTGGTATCGAAATTCAACATCGAGGTGTCACATTTCGAGACATGACTGTTATCGAAATTCAACATCGAGGTGTCACATTTCGAGACAGGTCTGGTATCGAAATTCAGCATCGAGGTGTCACATTTCGAGACAGGTCTGGTATCGAAATTCAACATGGAGGTGTCACATTTTGAGCCAGGTCTGCGATCAGTATTCATTTTTCAAAGTTTTCAATTTCAGCAAATTTGAATATAGAGCTAGATCTGACATCGAAATTCAATATAAGTTCCTGCCATGTCTAAGGTCGATGTTTTTTTCAACCATTTGAGGCAATATTGGATTTCACTATCAGATTTTAATTGATGTTCAAATCAGTTGAAATGAAAAAAAAATATCGATCTCATGTCTGGCTTGCGTGATCGAAACATTTTAAAACGTCTAAAATTACATTCAACTTACATTTTATATATAAGATACCAGTTACCTGTGAATAAGAATGATTAATTTGCCAAATAATTACTCCTTCGTGTGCTATTTTATCAACATTTAGTCAGGAGATGCAAGTTTCCTACCCTTCTATATTGGTCCTTTATTTAATATGACATCTCTACCAATGAAATATATGTAAAACTTATATTTGATTACTCTATTTGAATTATTCTTGAATTAAAAACAAATATAAGAATTAAATAGATTTGTTGTTACATTTTATATTCCAATGGTGTACTCACTAATGATATTGGGACTCCAACCATGTGACTCCGTACTAGCCGCTGATTGGATAGAATATAGATAAAAATTGTACATGTAGTAGACAATGGTGATTACTTACCATAATAAATTAATTTCTGGATTGTCATCCCCGCCCGCGCCTCCCCCAACCCCTTTCCCTAATTTTTATTCCGATCCAACCCATTTTTAATTTCACAAAATAAAACAAAAAATAAAGACCTCCCCACGGTCCCCACCTCCCCCTCTTTAAGAAAATTTTGGATGATACTCTTGCAATAAATTTATAATGACCTTAGCAATTGTGAAAATGACGGTGTCTACCATTTTCATCATTTTGTTTACGATACATATAAAAAGTGTTTAATAGCGAAGAAACTGCATGCATCCATTGATAAGGGCAAACTTCACCATCTCTTTTAAGAGGAACATATACGCGAAGCATATCTAAAATCATTACCAAAGCATATCTTCTTACCTATTCTCAAATTTAGAACAGCAAATCATAAACTCAGTATTAAAACTGAACGCTGGTCAAACATTCCGTATAAGTATAGAAGTGTACTACGTGCTGTCACGATTTGTAAGCGTGTCCGTGAAATAAGAACTTGATGAATTCCAGAATACTTCCGTAAATATCCAAATGTGATTAAAATACAGATAATTCCTGAACAACCAAAATTACGAATTCTTAAAAAACCTAAACACATATTTTGGTTTGATTTGAAAGTAAATTCAGTAACAACTTGTAATCCTAACAATCACACTACTCAAAACACAATCAAAAATATTATTAATCCCATCCCAATGTTCTCATGCTACAGGAATCATACATGCATTTCGCACACTCAGTATCTATTAAATTTTTGTGAATGAAAGTGTTATTGAATATGTTTCTCACTGTGCCCTTTTGTATTACTAATATTAATATTAACATAAAATTTTCTAGATCCACATATTTTTTTTATTTTGTTGTTGTTGTTGTTGTTGTTGTTGTTGTTGTTGTTGTTGTTGTTGTTCGCATTTTAGAAACTGAGTTTACATTTAAGTATGGATATGTTACATGTAAATTATTGTTATTAAAACGACTTTGTTTCAAAAAAAATACTACAGTTTATACTAATTTATTTTTAGTTCGATTTCGAGGTAAACTCAGAGCTTATCCGCTCTTGAGTTCGCTTCCTGTGTAGAACAAGCATTGAGTGTTGTTTTTGAGAGTCCAACTGGTCGAGCTGGGGACCGAACCCGCAACCTCTAGCGTCAGCAACCATCATTCCAACCACTGCACTATCGCGCCGCTTTTAACCCTACTGTCCATCTCACAGTTGTGTATAAATTGTTATTTATTAACTACATTACTGTATTAAACCACACCCGAACGCCGATGAAGTTCAAATACTAAATAAAACAATGGCCGGGTCATGTTCATTATCACACCAACGATTTTTCCTATTCCAGATCCAACTACGTATATACCTGTGGTAGGCGTGGCCGAGTGGCAGAGTATCGAACCCATGATCAGAAGGTCGTGAGTTTGATCCCCCGCCACGGCCATGTTTGGTGTCTCGGAATTATACATATTATCCGCATTCTGGTCCCACATGGAAATAATCCTATTTTATCCAAGGGTTCATTGCGCTATGCTCCAATAAATCCAAGAATCTTGCCATATGAAATCTACTCGCACATTTGACAAAATTAAAACACACTTTGTTACCACTAGGTGGCGCGTACACACTGATCTATATAGATGTAATCTGAGGGTGGGGACATATTGATCAAGCAGTTTTAGTTTAAACATATTTTATTCACAAATAGTATACAATTACATTGAAAATATCACATATTAGTTAACACATGTGTATACAATTATGAAAGGGATTCAGAAGAAAGCTTACAGCTTTTGTGAATCTGTCTCCCAAAATCAATCTATTAAATATGTGACAGTATTACAATTATATATATATATATATATATATATATATATATATATATATATCAATGAATGATAGTATAAGGATCTGTAGATGTTCCTACATATTATATATAGAGATATAAATTTCTTAATAGAATATGTCAAGAAACTTTGCATATTGTAACAAACAGAGAGAGAGAGAGAGAGAGAGAGAGAGAGAGAGAGAGAGAGAGAGAGAGGGAGGGAGAGATAGAGAGATGGGTGAAATTTTGCTGTTCGTCTCAACAGGAATAGGAATAGCCATTGAGGGACTTAATGGTATGGTCAGTTATGTACAGATATATCGAAACTAAGTTCAGATAAATGTTAGTTAAAATTAAGATTTGAAAGGATTTGAAAATATTAACTGTTAAGTGGTTTATGCGCTACTTGAATCTTTTTGATGCTATTATATAGTCTTGTACTATTAGAAATAAGCTTGTATTAATTTCAATGGATAACAAGGGATCTCCAAACAAAAGTGTATTTACAGTTGGTTGTATGTTTAATTCTCGTATTTTTTGTAACATAATGTCTCTCTGCTCCGTATACGAAGAGCAAATGAAGAGGTAATGATCTGTGTTTTCTATTAATCCACATGTACAAAGTGGGCTGTTGATTAAGTTTTTAGTGTATAGAAGATAATTAAGAGGACTACAGTATGTTCTTAGGCGAGTGTGTTGGATCTGTGATAATCTCTTCCCTGCATAATAGTGTTTTGGAGTAATAAGTCGGTTGCTATTGAGTTTATTCTTAAAAACTGTAATTGATTCTGAGTTTTTTATTTTTATTGATAGTTCGTTCCAGTCCCTTGTTGTAGAGGGAAGAAAAGATTTGTAAAAAAGCTGGGTATTACATGGTAATGTACGGTTGTCATTTGAATTTCGCAGGTTGTACGTAACTGTATTACCGATGTTTGCAGGGACTAGAGCAGTAAGAGGAGATGGTGCAAGGTTGTGAGTCATTTTATAAAATAAGGACAATTTGTGTTTTTTACGTCTATGTATTAACCATTCCCAGCCAATTTCCTGATAAAGTGTTTGAATTGAGATTAGTTTAGTAGTTCCAGTTGCTATTCTAGCTGCTTCTGTTTGAATGGATTCTAGTTCTTGTTCTTCGTATTGGGTACAGTTATCCCAGACTACATCTGCGTATTCCAAGATGGGTCTAATGAATGTTAAATACATTATTTCTAATGATTTTCGATCTAATTGAAACTTAAATTTTCTCATAATATTAATTTTCTTCCAAGCCCTTTCTTTAATACTATAAAAGTGTTCGTGCCATGTTCCATTTGAAGATAGAGTTAGACCTAAATGTTTATGAGTGTTTACTTCGTTAATGGGTACGTTATTCATTATTAGGTTTGGGTGAACAGGTTTGTTAATTTTCCTCGAAATAACCATTGATTCGGTTTTCATAGGATTAAAAGTAACTAGCCATGTGTTTGCCCAGTGGTTAATAGTGGCTAAGTCACGATTGATCATTGTAGCAGCATTTTCGGGTGTATCTACTAAAATATATAAACTAGTATCATCTGCAAACAATTTAATTTGAGTTTATTTGGGAGACAATGTCATTAATGTAGATTAAAAATAAAAGAGGCCCGAGCGTTGATCCTTGCGGAACTCCAGCCTCAACTGAGGTAGTGTCTGATATATGGCCAGGAATAACAACACGTTGTTTTCTGTCTTGGAGATAATTTGTAATCCAATTTAATAGAGGACCCGTTATTCCAACTGACTTTAGTTTAAGAACAAGTCCTCTATGCCAGACCCTATCGAAGGCTTTTGATATATCACAAAACACAGCACGTACTTCCTTTCCTTCGTCTAGGGCCTGGCAAAAAGTATTGTATATGTCTACAAGTTGATTAGTAGTAGAGTCATTGGGGACAAAGCCAGATTGGAGGGGTGTTATAATTTTATTATGGTTAAAAAAATTAAATAAATGTTTATGTACTATTCTTTCCATTAGTTTGTCGATAGTTGACAACAATGATATGGGTCGATAGTTCGAAATATCGGATGGGTCATTTTTTTTTAAAATAGCACAAACATGGGCCAACTTCCAATCGGAAGGGACTTCGCTTATTTCAAGCGAACGATTAAAAAGGTTAGTCAATGGAACTGTTAACTCAAGTGATAGTTCTTTAAGAATTCTATTATTTATCATATCAGGCCCTGCCGCTTTGCCAAGCTTTAGCTGTTGTAGAGCTGTTCTTACTTCTGCTTGTGAAATTACGATAACACTTAATGTTGGTCTATTTTGATCTATCAATATATCTGGCAGGACTATATTTTTGTCATTAAGTTGTGTTTGTAAAGTGAAATGATTATTTAAGAGATTAGCTTTTTCAAGACCGTCTGTATATATAGTGTTATTATGTTTAAGTGGGGGTATGCTAGATGAAGTGCAATTTGGCTTAATAAATGATTTTAGGAGTTTCCACCAGTCAGAGGTTGATAAGGAACTAGACTTTAACTTTTCAGATAGATTGTTTAATTGTTCCTGCTTGGATTTGCGTATTTTTGTTATTGTTTCGTTTCGAAGTTTTTTATAGTTTGACCAATTCTCAAGTGTGTTGGAAATTTTAGCTTTGTCATATAGTTGTTTACGTTTTCGCATAAGTTTACGTATTTCAGATTTCATCCAAGGGGGGTCAGTTGGGCGAATTGTTACAATTTTTCTTGGAATTGAGCTTTCAGCGAGTTTAATTATTGTGTTTGATATATTTTTTGCATATGTGTCAATGTCGTTGTCATAGTGGGAGTTCCAGTCGGTGTTACGCGCTTCTTGTCTTAAACGGTCATAGTCGCCCTGATTATACATCCAAATAGTACGTTTGGAGCAATTTGGTAATGGTTTGCTTATGTTGATATGACAGAAGATGGGACAGT